>JAFFZR010009999.1:0-16899 GCA_018397195.1 Lethrus apterus | reverse complement strand
TTTGGAGCTACAGAGTCGGTTAAATTAGCAAAGATACAGTGATTTTTCCGCTGATTACAATGCTTCACACAAAAAAACAATTGCGCATCACATTTCAGAGCCAACTCAGATAATTAAATTTTTTTAAATGGAACACCTGTATAGTTATGTAGCAGTCGGTAGAAAATGAAATTTTGCATAAAATCTTCTTATACTACTATAACCCAGAAATGAAAAACAAAAGAGCTACGACGACATTAATACAGGTCACCGCACATGTGATAACTTTGTTAGTAGAGAAGCTACAGTGTTGGTCTTTACATCAAAAATGTGTAGTTTTTTCTACTGATTACAATGGCGTACTCGAAAAAACAGTTGCGAGTCGCATTTTCGAACTAAAAAAAAATTTATGAGACATCCTGTATATTTTAATTGATAAAAAGTTAAATTTTACATAGAATACTCTTCTAATAGTACAACCGTAAGATGAAAGGCCATATTTTAATATAAAATAAGTAAATGAGTATCAAAGCAAGCAGTTCGAAAATGCGACTGGCAATTGTTTTTTGAGTATGCCATTGTAATCAGTAGAAAAAACTACACATTTTTGATGTATTGACCAACACTGTATCTTCTCTACTAACAAAGTTATCACATGTGAGGTGACCTGTATTAATGTCGTCGTAGCTCTTTTGTTTTTCATTTCTGTGTTATAGTAGTATAAGAAGATTTTGTGCAAAATTTCATTTTCTACCGACTGCTACATAAATATACAGAGTGTTCCATTTAAAAAATCTAATTATCTGAGTTGGCTCTGAAATGTGATGCGCAATTGTTATTTTGTGTGAAGCATTGTAATCAGCGGAAAAATCACTGTATCTTTGCTAATTTAACCGACTATTAAGATCAAAAAATAACGAAGATAGTAATAGTGCGCAGATAACTTTGAACATCCTGTATAATACATAAGAATTACATTTTCGTATTATTTGCAGTGATCAGGTTGCTTAGACCATACTATCTAACTTATGATTTGATACCAAGTCGTTTGGTGCCAGCAGATATGAACATAACAGATGAATCCATTGCTCAAGATGTTGGTACTGCAATTAAGACGCATTATGTTGGCTCTAAAGGTTCATTCACCTTCTCAAATAAAACTTACGATGTATGTAAAATATTAATCTTACAAATATTTCAAAACCCGCGAAATATTTTCTGGTAAAAGCTCCAGAAAATCGGAGTGGGTGGTTTAAAGGATGATAAAATAATAAAAAAGGAACAATCTTATGCCAATCTGTTGGACTACGCATCTTGTTCTTTTTATTAGTATTATATCGTTAGAAGTATTGCAACGCTTAAATAATATAACAATAAATTGACATTAAGAATAAAGTAAATGGCACTAGTATTTGAAAGACATTCATGTTGTCATACATAGTTCGACGTTCGACGTCTATTCGACGTTTCTTTCACTGTTGCAAGTGACGTCACAATAATTATATATTCACTCAGAAAATTCTAGCAAAATTGAAACTGACATTGGTCAGTGCCCGTGAAAGCTGTTGTAAGAAGCTAAATTCTAGGTATGGTTTTAGTATCTCAGTGATGATGAATTTGTCAGACCAATTAGACAGTATGTGAGGTTAACAGCGAGTAAGGTGAATACATTTTACTACAGATTTTCCTACGTAGGTATATTAGGAAACCCATCCAGGGAAAATAACAATACAGGTAAATTAAAATAACACCTACGTTCCTGTGTAAATCACCTACGTTTCTGAGTAAACCTCTATATTTCAGGCGTTGGACACGGAGAAGATTTACATTATTTGTTTAGAGACAGTTCAGGTGATTCCGCAAACTCTGCCGATGCACGAACGCGAAGTAGAATGGTTAGGCTATGGACGAATTTTGCTAAAACTGGGTATGTCTAATACTTTCCAATAAATAAAAATATCCAACTAATGCGTCAAAAATGTATCTTTTAAATTAATTTTAAAAGGTCACCAACGCCTACCGAAGATCCACTGCTGCAAAACGTAATTTGGAAGCCTTCAAATCAAGATAACTTTGAATATTTGGATATAGGTGTCAATCTGACGTTAAATACAAACCCTGATGCTTTTAATATGGCTTTCTGGGATTACATATATAGCCAATATGGTAATCCGCCTTATGATACGTATTAAATGTTTCAATTACGTATGGTTAATATAAAGGGTGGGTTATTACCTAATGTTATACAGTGAGGACTTAAAGTAAGGAATATTTAAAAAAAAAGCGAACTTAACAGGTTTTTTAAAAAACGCTGAAGCAGGTCGATTTTTAACACATTAATTTGTGCGATTCACCTTCCGACTTTCTTTTGTTTTGTAGTTATGACGTCATCACAAAAAATTTAAATAACGACAAAAAATTTTTTAGCGAGCTGAACATCATTATTACTATTATTATCATGTTACCTTGATTATTCAATACGCTACAAAGGTTTTAAGCTAAAAACGAAAGGTACTTCAACAAGAAAGTTACGTACCGTTCATGGTCTGAATTATTTGTTATCTAGGATAATATCAACATTAAATTTTCAGGTCGATTTTTCTCAGAATCTTTTTAGTGCAACCTTATGATTTTTTTGCACGGCCATAAAGGGTAGAAAAATTACTATCGGATTCCACTAAAAAAAAACGTATGTTGTCATTTAAATTTTTTGTGATGATGTCATAAGTACAAAACAAATGAAAATCGGAAGGTGAATCGCACGTATTAATGTGTATTTTTAAAATCAAAAATCGACCTGTTTCAGCGTTTTTAAAAAAACCGCTTTTTTTAAAAATTCCTTACTTTAAATCCTCACTGTATGTATGGGTTTATTAGAATGTATTATGTACCGAAAAATAAATAATGTTATAAAATCTTGCTACTCTTATTACTTGTTATGTTATAATTTTATTGTAGAGGTTGAATAGGTTTTATTGTAATAAAATAGTAGTTTACGCTACAAGTGCGTGAAGTGGTTCATTATGAAACGAGTATGCGAGCATACGAGTTTTTTAATGACACTTCACGCACGTGTTGCGTACACTATTTTAACTACGACTGTAAATATGAAGAAGAAAATTACCGAAATTCGTTAAATATGTTAAATGTCACCTGCAATGTCATGTCTGTCCCTAAATGTTGCATAGCAACGGTGTCAACAAGTACGGACATTTTGCCGTGGTTGCCGTGGTCACTGCGTCAAATAATTTACTTTATCGCACTTGTGTTATAATGAATCCATTATATCACTTGTGTTATAATGAATTACTTTACGCACTGTTTGGAGTGCGAAAAATCCTACTGTCGTAGATAAAGGAATTTATTGTTCAAGCGCTGTTTTGTTCAGTGCTAAAGTATGTATAGATAAAGTAAATTCAAAAGTGTTTGGTAGATAATGTATGTATTTTTTGACATTTGACTGTTATTTTCTAATAACTTTTTTTCTTTGAAAATGCTATATGATAAAATAATAAAAATTTCATTATGGCAATGTACTGAAAACCCTTAATTAATTGGAATATCTGAAACTAAATATTTGTAACTACAGCATAATTATTGAAAGTATATACAAAATTATTATTATTATTATTATTATATTGACTTTGCTTCTATTCAACAACTATACGGAAAAGACATTGCCAGGGCTTGATGAACTTGCTTTGATATAAAATCTTCAACATTCAATAATAAATACTCAGGACATGAAAACATTAGACTATAAATTGACGAAATTGTTAATATTCCTGTAGCAAATAACTCTGTTAAGTTTGACACAAATATTAAGGAAAGTATGTATACTCTACCGTATTCTAATGCTGAAGAAGGCCTTTTCAGAAAATTAAAAAATAAACAATATACTGAAACGTGTATCTAGCACAATCATTGAACCAATGACTGCACTTGTCAACATATCCTTTGAAACTGGGGTTTTCCCTACTCGCCTTACATATTAAAAAAAAATCAAAATTTAATATCTCGAACTATCGACCTTTAAGCATAACATCGTGTTTTTCCAAAATATTTGAATATGCTATGCTCGATCGACTGACATCACATCTTGATAAACCCAAAATTCTAAGCAAAAATCGGTATGGTTTTCAAAGTAATTATTCAACCATGAGAGTCCATAATGTCACTGAATGGTTTAGGTCGTATTTATCAGGCAGACTACAGTTTGTATCTCCTATAAGTCTAAAGATACTATACGGACCTTTAACTCAAATATTCTATCCGTGTGAATCGGCGTCCCACAAGGTTCAATTCTGGACCCGATACTGTTCTTAGTTTTTATCGACGATATCAGTAAATTTCTCTTTGAATTTCATCTAATAATGTATGCAGATGATACGTCAGTCATTGTACATGAAACTGATAACTTGTCATGCTCGGATGCAGCAGCTGATTTACTGAATAAAATAGGTATATGGTTCAGTGCTAATAAACTTTTACTAAATTGTGAAAAAACTATGATCGTGAAATTCCAAACTACTCAAAATAAGAATGAAGCCACAACTGATATACGACAAACCAATTCTAAATCACAAGGAGGTTATATTTCTCGTTCTTATACTAGACGACATGTTAACATGTAATAGGGTTATCAAGAACCTTAACTCTGTATGCTTCCAAATTTGAAATTAAAAATTCTTAATCAGTGAAGATCACTTAATTTCATTCTATCACACCAATGTTCATTCAAGAATAAGCTACGGTATTTGTATGTGGGGCTCAGCGACACTTATAAGCGATGTATTCCTCTCACAGAAACGTATTATAAGATGGCAGGAATTAGTAGCACACAGTCTGGCAATTTTTTTTTTTTTTTGAAAAATGGAAAATACTGTCTCTGCTGAGCCTGAGTCTATATATTCGAACTTTTAATTTATCTTTTTAAAAATAAGGATACATTTCTAACGCCAATATACACAGGCATGATATCTGCCCTACTAAGCCCAGAAACGGTAACTACATTTTTTCGGAAATTAAGGTACAGTCGTTAAGTGAAGCTACAGCATAGAATGCGTATATTACCAAGATTTTACAACGGTATCTCAAGATTAAAATTAAAAAAAAAAGATTAAAACATCAATTATTTGAAAACAATCGCCAGGTCAGTTACCGCTTCTGGGCTTAGTAGGGCAGATATCAGATTAAAAAAAAATTTTTGGCATTCCAAAATTTTTGTTAACGAAATAAGTCGCCATACAATTTAGGTTTAAGGTTATTTATCAGCTTACCATCACAAATAAAATTAAACAAAACAGAAAGTATTTTTAAAAGCAAGATTAAGGCACTCCTTCTAAGTAAATGTGTTTATTCCATAAAATATTTTATCTATACCACACTCTGACGTACTCTTATGTATAGGTACGTAGTTATTAATATTATTATTTATTTTGCCTTTGTTATACCTATACGGTTTTACCTGTTATACAATTTTGACATATCTTACACGTTGTAAATATAGGAAAAATTATTATTATTATTATTATTCACTGAAGCAATTCAGTCACATAAAAATGAGTTTATTATGGCGTCACTCCTAGTAATTATTTTTTTACGTATACAGGCTGTCCCAGATAGTGTGCTCACTATTGGGATCTCGTAAACTGTAAGAGATAGAGAGTTGGTTAAATGAGACAAAATGTGCGCTACATCATGGCCTACTTATTAAAAAAAAAAAGAAACACTCAAAATAATGGTCGGTATGGACGCTACACGCAAAAAAAGAAAAAATGGCATTTTAAATTTTCGCTTGTAGCTCAGTTCGATGAAAAGATGCCGGAATAGTATTTTAACATTATTAAGTTACTTTTTTACAAAATTTACAAATATCGTTATAACTTTGTTATTTCTACAAATAAACCCAAAGTGTTATTGAAAACAGCAAATTATGTTCTTTTAGATACAATCAAAGCCACCTACGATTTGTATTTAAAATAAGAAAGTTAGCTATGAAATCTTAAAAATTAAAAAAGCTATTTCGATTAGAGTAACATATTCGGAATCTACGTAAAAAAGTACCTTAATAATGTTAAAATACTATTCCGGTATCTTTTCATCGAACTGAGCTACAAGCGAAAATTTAAAATGCATTTTTTTCTCTTTTTGCGTATAGCGTCCATACCGACCATTATTTTGAATGTTTCTTTTTTTGAGTAAGTAGGCCATGATGTATCGCACATTTTGTCTCATTTAACCAACTCTCTATCTCTTACAGTTTACGAGATCCCAATAGTGAGCACACTATCTGGGACATCTGTATACGTCATTTGAAAACTGCCCATAATGATTTATGAATAAACAATGTATGAAAATTGAAGATAAAACACATAAATAATGTTAATAATAAAATGGACTTATCTGCAAGTGTTTTAATGTGCGTGTATGTATAGTAGTTGTTTACTTATTTTTACTAATCTCGACTGCCCTAATAACCATTTACATTAAAACTTATAAGTCTTATAACAATTAACGTCAGAAAGAATTTTGACAAATATATTCTCGTCTATCGAAAATATCACATTGATAATACACGCTCAAACAAAACCGAAAACTCCTTCATTTAGAACAAACTAATCATAAAGACTGGTTAAAATCAAAATAAAAATTAAAGATCATTCGAATTTATATACGTCGAAACCCATCGCGCATTAGCGACGTCATGTAGACAGAATTCAGAATATACTATCCACCCATTAAAGGGTTTAACATAAACAACATAAAATTTTATATCAGCACATCTCGGTTGTGGATGGATGCCATCGACACTCGTAAACCTCACAGGGATGCCACACAAATTGGTTTCATGCACAAGACGGAGGTTATAACTCAGTCCACTTGCATGTGCTATAAATTTTAGTATGAACATTAAATACACGAATTTAAAATTATTACGTATTCATTACAAAATTGACTGAAACATTTATAATTTTCGGGACGTATAATTTTAATTAGAGCTAATAATATTTGTTTCTTGAAACAGTTAATTATTTATACTGGGTGGTGATTGATTAACGCAACACTTATTTACTTGTCGAATTTGTCCCGAAATATTCAGCTTAAAGCAATTAGAATTTTTTGAATCATTATTTATCTTTTGGTGTGGCGTTCGAGATATTTTACTTTCTCGGTCGCGATAAAATTGTTAAAAATGAAAAGAAAGTTGGCACGAAAATAAATTACAAGGGGTATAATATGTTTACCGTAGTTTCAGTAAAAGTCAATAACAAATAAATCTACCGTTCAACGAATAACAGAATGAACTTTGAGAACGACGGAATAGTTTTAACTAAACGTAAATTTAATGTATTGAATAAGAGATATTCCAAGACATCCCACATTTCGAATATCATCTTCCCTAATAGCTACATAGATAATCGTTTTAACTGCATCTGTCCATGTTATAAACTCACAATTCTTATTTTTTATAGTATATAATTCATTCAACCCGTCCGTCTTCTAATCCAGGCCTTTTTTTTGTATGTTAAAACCTAAACAATCTGCAAGCTTTTATCGCAGGCTTTATAAGGCTAAGTACTTGGGAATATAAAAGCCAAAACATAGTGTTGCGTAGAAGCGTCTTATTTGTTTATATTGTTATTCCGTTTATATAAAACCAACTAGTTTCTCAAGCTTCGCAGTATTTAACTACTTTAAATCCATTTGGACACTAATATACACATTTTATCCCTTTTTGCCCCCTCAAGTGATGAAAAAAAATTCTGAATTACGCTTGTATGAGTAACCTTTGTAAACAAAAGCCAATTCGATATCTTATCGGGCATAAAAGATTTTGAGGAATTCTACGAAAACAAAATGTTATTCTTTTTGACTCCCATAGGTGGTCATCAAATGTTCAAAAATCTAAATGGGTGCTTGCCTCATAAAAATTTCCAAGTTTCTAGGTTCAGTGATTCGGGCTGTTTGGGATTTTGGATGATATAAATTGTTATTTGTTTAAATAAAATATAATGTTGATATTACTTTAAATTTACTACTGCAATTTACAATAATTTAGGGTTTTATTGATTATCTTTAAAAATTTGAATACATTTTGAAAAATGCCTGCTCACTTCAGAAATTTATTCGGGCACGGTTTTCACCGATAAATTATTAAAATGGATTTCATGTTAAATAAAGAAGTTCTGGATGAAATAGAATCGCGCCCGTTCTTAATAAAGAAAAATTGTTCTCTCGTTCAACAGATTACGTTTAATCAAAGTAAAATATTCTCTAGAGTTTTACTTCATGACTCCGTTTCGTGGAATCCTAAAAATATAATTGTTTAGAGCGCATAACTTGTGATCATTATTATTTCTGGGGCAGTGAGATTACATTTTATTTTTCCCGGAATGCATCAGTACTTTAGCAAAGATATGCCTTCATTTAATAACAATAATTTTAATGTTTATTGATCATTGCTACCAATTTACGGGATTTGATAAATGACAGTATAATAGAATAAAAATAATAAAGTTAGTTTGATTAACAAAAAACGAACGTGATTTTATGACATATTCGTTTTTTAACGGCACATTGGCTTCAATATACGCAAAGTACATGGAGATGACATTAACAAATTACGTAAAATTGTCAACAATAAAACATAAACAATGTAACATGATAAAGGTGCCGAGAACACAAACTAATGAAAACAATACGTGGTCAGTGTACGAAGGTATTAGAGGGAAAATACGATGAAAAATGTAACGGTATAAAAAACAGCGACAGGACGAAGCTTGCTGAAAATTGGTTCGTTTGTCTGTTGGTGAACACTGGTGTCACAGACATATTCCAAATTACCGCTGTTAGTTTTGCGGAATTTCGGGATCTCAGTTCGTATCAGGGATTTGTTCCCAGCAAACTGTATTTTGCTTTATTACTACGACCGCATGTGTTTATAAAATGTATTCTGCCATACACATGAACAGTGACGTGCGCAGAAAATCCTTTAAAACGGAATACAAATTTCTAGATTTACAAGAATGCTTTATGTGAAACTGTAACTTTATGCCAGTGAAATTTGTTTAAAATGTACGCTTTTGCTCGTCAAAATATATGAAAAATTTAACGTAGAATACACGCACGTGGTCTTTATTGTTCAACAGAATTCTATTTTATGAGTTCGTTCGAGTGGAAACACGTCCAACACAGAAAACGGTTTATAACAGGGAAGCTGTACATATAAAAACAATAAAATAAATTCAACCTGCATTTGCAATTTTGTTTTTCTAACAATAATATTGATTTTTAATTCTGATATCTTTAAAACATCCTAAATTTAACAGATATTAACGATGATATCCCACATATTAGATTTTCGATTTTATTCTTAAATAGATACGTATCATAAATAAAAATGGTTAAATAATAGAAAAAAATAATGCTTTTATCGTTTTGCTACGTCATATATAAATATTATGATAACACGAATTTTCCTTTGGTGAAAATAAACGTTCCGTACCTTTGATCTGAAAAGTCTAAATTACTCGAACTACGAAGCAAAAACTCATTTGTCCGCTTCGAATAATTTCTCTGTACATGGAAATGCAGTAGTGAATATTGGAAACCGCTAAAATAACAAACATCGCAACTGAAAATATGAAATTGGAAAGCGTATAGTTCGACATATTGACGCGTAAAATCACTGGTTTTTGTACACGACATCTGCAAACCAAATGTCGCTGCGGTCGTCCAGGCTGCATACATGTTTATCAATCAGTAGACATGTGCCCCGCAGAAATATTTATTATACGATAAGGGGACGGCTTTCCAGATTTATAGCTTAATTTCTATAAAATAGCAATTTATGTCGCGCATCCATTGTCGCGACTTACAATGGATGATTTATTCGGTGGCATTTAAATAAAATATAACTCACGTCTCGGCGGTCTTAAGTTATACAGACTTTTCTCCAATAAAACGAATTAGAAAACACTTTTACTTTCGAACGGATCTGGAAAAAGTTTATCTAAGAAGTTTAATTCTGTTTCCATTGGACGTGTTTCTAATGCCTTTTTCTCGACAGCCTCAATGAGCATTTAGCGATAATGTTTTTCGAAACCGCAGTGTTTTATATTTAATAATACGTAACAGTCTTTAAACTCCATCGAACATTTAACGTTTAAAGAAATAATAGTTAAAAACGACTTCTTACGAAAATAACTCTTGTAACTTTTATACGAAGTGTATCTATAACATTTTTCATTATTTTTTCCACGCATTTTCTTTCTGATCTGAATATGTCGCCTGACTAAGTTACATATTTTAAGTATTGACACGTACGTAATTCATATTAATTTATTATCTGTTTGTAGCTGTATATTAATTTATTATTTTGCAACCAGTAAAAGTAATCTGCGCCCAGATTGCTTCATAAATCAATAAATCATGTAGAGACGTACAGATATAATAAATAAACTTAGTAAAGTATTAACAAGAGTAAGTTAATAAGATAAATTTGTCATGACTTTAGATATGTGAAATATGTGGAAGAGTTAATTGTAGTCGAGAGAAGTTTAACAATCTATATTTGTGTATATGCGGTTACGTAGATTTACGACATAAGTAACGACATTCTACAAACTGACCGAGTAATTGGTGACCCGACCCGGTATCTCACTGAAACCGGCGCGTTACTGGTTAATTAACGACCATAACACTAAAGTTTGCCGCGTTTACTGCCAGGTCATAAATCTGACCCTACCGATATTCTAAACGTCTGAATATTCAACTATTTTAAACAATTAATTTAAATGCACATTCTCGTTTACTTAGAATATTTACGTCGTGCCCGTATTAAAATTCTTCAAGAATTTTTGTGAAAGAATTACTTTTTAATCATTTTATTTTTTGTATGTAGACTGTGTCTTAGCTATAGAATCTTCGAAATGGGAACATTATTTTATGCCGAAAAATGTTCTTTGCAATTCTAATTGGTTATCAAATCACAAGAACCACATATATCAACATTTTATTGCTATAATAAGTCAAACAAGAAACTAGGATATACTCAAATGCTAGCGCCTAAGAACTACAAGAAGGAAACTGTACGCACAGAAAAATCAAGAATTCCCTTTAAAATACTACCACTTTATAATTATCAACATACATCAATATACAGAAAGTGTGAACATTAAAATGAAAGGAAATGAAAGTCATAAGAGATGCACAAAGTGATAAACGTTATTCTCCATACACTAGTACAGGCGGTTTTCAAATTCCTGCCTCGTTAAAATATTTCTGTAGGAATTTTTCGGCATTCGTCAATTCTCCTACTTTGTAAAAATCATGAAATTGTAGAAAAACGTGCACTGCTAGATTACTGATAAAATTACCTTTCCAGAGGTATCAGAAGGTGGGCCCATTTCCGGGGGATTCATCAGAATGTTATTCCATCCTTTATTAGGCACAAACCACACTATTGTCACTATAATTATTTCGTGGTATTATTTATGGTAACGTACGGAAAAAACTTTTTAACACTAGCAACAAGGTCTTCCTGGTTTGGAACTTTTCCAAGAGCGAGTCACAATCAGGCTGACGATTTTACGTCTAGTTCGGACTTATATAGATGAAAAGACCAACAAAAGCTTTAGGTAAAAACTTTGGTTATGAGCACCCTCATTGGGCATTAATGTAATTAAAAATTTGCAACGTTAGAAATAGCTCACCAACCAAGCCCTCGTGCCATACAATTATGCAACCAAATTAACTCATATGCCTTTCCAATTTCAGCATAAATAAAAATTAATTTTTAAATATTCCTGTGACACGAACTAAAACTAACATTATTCTACTAATAATAAAAATAATATAAATCTCTTTTCCCTATGCTAACAATAACTAAATATAATCTTGCTCAACTAACTGAAATTCAATTAAATTGAAATATTTAAGAAGATCTTCTTATCTTTTTCTTTCTTCGTTTTACAGGTTCTAAACCTGGAGTAACTTCTGTTAAATATGGCGTTTGGAATTAACTCGTTTCGGTTGTTTACCGAAGACTGAACCACTTCGATATATTGCGGAGCCAATTCTTCCCACAACTGGTGAAAATACTTCAGTTGATGTTGCAAACGGTCTTGCAATAACTGATCTTCTTCCTGTTGAGAGTTTGATTGAGGTTGGACTGTTAATTCATTTCACCTATCATTATACAGTTCCTCTAACTTTGGCGATGATAGTTTTAAGATATGTAAGTTTTTCTCAACAGACTCCATGCTAACAATAATAATAATTATTAATTAAAATTTAATTTCCGGTTATACCGGAAGTCGGCACAAAGTTTCTTATTTTAAATGCAACACTATTTTTTATTATCTTTTTGGATTGTCCATAAAAAATAAACACCCGTTTGTTAAACACATACTTGATCTTAGTGGCACTGTTTCGTTCACACTTTTCAATCATGGCTAACGTGATTTTTTTAAATGCAACACTATATTAATTGTGGTTTCATCGGATAGAAAATCTCATTCCCTTTCATCTTTATTAATACATATTGGCATCTACAAGTAGTAGTTTTATAGTTATTTCCATTTTTTCTTTATACCATATTTCTTGACGTCTAAATTCTCAATACACTAATAATTTCGCCAGTAACTTGTTTTCATTAGATATAAAATTAAATACAACAATAGAACTAATGTTCATACATTCAGCGTATGATTTAGAAATATTAAATTGGTTTACAAACTTCATTTTTTAGAAAATATTTTTGTCTCACATTCGTACCAGGCTTGTGACTGGCAGTAACTTGTTCTATTACTGCCATGTTTAAAAAACGGTTTAACGCAACACTAATTAAGACAAAACCACTGTTTAATAGTACTATAACTAATAATAATAAATAAATAAGATTGTATTATTAAATTCAAATTTTGTCTATTAACCGTTACATTTTACAGTTGGTAGTAAGCTGGCTTTGTTTTGACAGTTAATTCAGACATGCCAATAACAGAACAAGTTACTGCCAGTTACTGAGACAAAAATATTTTCTAAATAATGAGATTTGTAACCCAATTTAATATTTCTAAATCATTTATCCGTATTTTAAGTGAAACGTTGAATGTATGAACATTAGTTCTATTGTTGCATTTAATTTTATATCTAATGAACACAAGTTACTGGCGAAATTATTAGTGTATCTTTATAAATGAAATCAATGTTGCCAACATACGAAACATCATAATGGAAAACTATTGAATTCATTAAATAATTGATTTTTTACACAAACTGACATATATAGTGGTTATATTTACGCCAGTTTTAACATTTTGAATTTGCAAAAAAATCAATTTATAATTGGCATTTAATTGTCACTTTTGACATTTTACTGTTATATATGTTTTAACTCAAAAAAAAGTGATTTATGGTTATATTTACTTCAGCGTTGACGTTCTAAGTTGTAAATAAAGAAATCAATCATAAATTAACACTTGATGAGAAATAATTTATTTACAGTTTGGTTATTCTTTTGTCAAATTTTGGCGTTTTTGTTATACGTCATAATTTAACGATAGAAACTTAAATACGATAAACAAGAACTACGATTATGTTTGCGGTTTGCGTTAAATTAGATGTAAACCAACTTAAAGATCGTAAGAAATTTTAATTAAACAATTATTACAGCATTTTAAAGCGATTTCAAATTATGTTAATTTTATAAATGAAATGGTTAGAAGCTTACGTTGACATTTATTATAATGAAAATAAATGGAACAATATATTTATTTCTCACTTTTCGAACGTTATGTTTTCAACAATGCATTAAACGCCGGGTATCGGCGTTTTAAGGATAAAGGCGAGCTATGGATTAAGGCTTTTTAAGGATTAGGTTTTTAATGGATTAGGATTTTAATGGATTAGACTTTTAATGGATTACGCTTATAATGGATTAGGTGTTTAATGGATTAGGCGTTTTAATGGGTTAGGCGTGTTAGTGGATTATGCGTTTAATGGATTAGGCTTGGGTTGGGTTGAGATCTAGGCTTTTTACGGAAAAAGGCGATCTACGGATCTAGGCGTGCCACGGATTAATACGATACACGGATTAGGCGTTTAATAAATTCATCGTT
The DNA here is from genome assembly GCA_018397195.1 of Lethrus apterus. Taxonomy (NCBI): domain Eukaryota; kingdom Metazoa; phylum Arthropoda; class Insecta; order Coleoptera; family Geotrupidae; genus Lethrus; species Lethrus apterus. Next base: position 2,797 of record JAFFZR010009999.1, on the reverse strand, counting down.
TTAATGGATTAGGCGTTTAATTGATTAGGCGTATAATGGATTAGGCGTTTAATGAATTAGGCGTTTTAAGGATTAATGCGTATTTACGGATTAGGCTTTTTAATGGATTAGGCGTTTGATAGATTAGGCGTTTGATAAATTAGGCAATTTAATGGATATAGGCGTTTAATGGATTAGGCGTTTGATGGATTAGGCGTATTCACGGACTACTAGTAGTAACTAACACGAAAACCATAAATACGAATGCGCGTGAAAATTGCAAATCCATCAAGGGAAACATTATCCAATTATATTTCTGTGCGAAAACTGGAACAAAAGCGAATCGAATATTGTCGTTTATTTTCAAAAAGGTAATTTTCACAGGTTTACGGATAAAATCAGTTAATATATTCATAAAAAGCGCAATGTTTTCCGCATTTCATTAGCAAATGCGATGCAGTCCTCACTTGGTATGCTATATGCATATTCAGCGCTATGCAAATACACATTTCGCCGATTGCAACTCATACACCTGTCACTGGTTCATCAATAAAACAAACAAATCTGCTTGTGTCGGGATAATAAATTCAATTGGACAAATCCAATTTACTAATTTAAGCATATATTTGTCCCTACAATACATATTAAAACTCAATAAATATGCACACATTTTATAAAATTTTAAACAATTCAGTTCACATTAATTAACTGTATAGCCATTAAATAAAAGTAACAGTTGTATAAGTTACAATTATTGCCACATCTTGTAGCTTGAAAAATATACATTCCTAATCTACTGCAACAGTAATTTATTAAACAATTTACACTCAGGTTTTAGCCATTAATCAAGACTAATAATTAATTAGCGGCTCAAGCTGTTACATAAACGTGAGAAAATGAGAGAACTGCTTATTAAAGCAGGACACTCAACTGAAAAAAGGACCATTAATGCCCATTTATTAAACCACAGCAATTTCAAATAAGGTTTTTTAGCTCTAGGACATGCCGACAAATATATTTTATTATTAGTAGTAGTATTAATTATAGATAATTATTACAATAAATTCAAACTATGTATTAAATTACTTATTTATTACACTCGTGATATTAAACTAATGCATTAAATAAAGATAAATAGATGACATTATTCTGTCAGATTTTTTTGTTTTTTATTAAATATACCACGAGCAAAATTTCCATTTACATATTGCAAAATAATACATTTAAATTCTCATATAAATATTGATAGGTGTTTTGTGTACGATACAGACAAAAAATATTGTAACATGTGGCATAACAAGAACGAGGGGTGACGTTTCAATTTATATTAAAAACAGATCTAAATATAATAACAAGGATGAAGAAATGCAATATTCTCCCCGCTAATGTGTACTTTAATGAGTTTATAAATTTTTGCTGTCATCTAACAACAAAACAATTATGTTGTGTCATAAGTAAGTTTGAACGAAATTCGCCATCTCGTAACTAGTTCTGACTTCTTGTCGACGTCTATAATTAAGTTTGCGTTTTATGTTATTATAACAGCAAACAGAGAACTAAAAGGAAAATTGTTACCGCATATTGATATAATATTTTCACGTTTAGTTAATAATTTATTATGATATAATTCGTATCAAGAAAAAGACGATTGAAGCTAATGTACAGTATTTAATATGTTCAGTTATTCTCAAATCCACTAATACGCAACGTAAACGTTTCGTTTTAGTCGTACATCGTTTTATTTCATGACGCCGTTACAACAAAATTATTCCCAAGGAATAATTTCATATATGAATTTTTCACATTAGGAACTTGCATCTGCTACCTAAAATGCAATTTAGAAACGCGAGTGGAACCCATGTGCAGTGTTAAGAAAATTAGTTTCTTTCTAAAACATGTCTCAAGATATTGCGAATACAATTTAAAAATATTATTTATCTTAGTTATACTCTACCTGCATGAATTTATGTGCTGTCAGCGGCGATAAAACATTTAAGTCATTATTTATTAGTATAACATAATTGTACTTGTAATATCCTGCATTATACTCACCTTGAAGAACTTACACGAGAATTAAGCTAAATAAAAAGATAAGCTTCAAATTAAAAAAGTTACCAATATTTTAGACTTTAAGTTCCATGCCTATTCGAGCTGGAGCATGGCAATTAGTATGTCGTTTATATGGTACGATGTTCCATTTTATTATAAATTATTTATTGAAAGAAATGTCATTAACTATTTTTTAAAATTTTATTTTTTAACGCAAAACATTCAGTTAAATAGCTAATTTGTTTGTTTAAACATTCGGTAAAATATGAATAACTTTGCTTAAAAAGCAACAATTTTGTTATTGGTAATTTTATATTTTTCTTTTCATTAGTTAAACATAAAAGTTGTTGGATTTATTATGGTGTGAAGTGTTTCTGAATTTAATGAATGTTAAAAATTTGAGACTAATAAGCTCAGAAACCCTAATAAGTAAGTAAGTAAGAATTAGAGCAACATAGTCCATGTTGCTCTAATTCTTACAATGAAGTAATTTATATCTAATAACAATAATAATAAGCACATGTATGATATACACTAACTGGGCTGGCTTAAATCATTGCGACTAATGAAAGATTATAGAAAGTTCTATAGTTTATAATTATTAGGGTTTCTGAGCTTATTAGTCTCAAATTTTTAACATTCATTAAATTCAGAAACACTTCACACCATAATAAATCCAACAACTTTTATGTTTAACTAATGAAAAGAAAAATATAAAATTACCAATAACAAAATTGTTGCTTTTTAAGCAAAGTTATTCATATTTTAC
>JAFFZR010009994.1:0-13359 GCA_018397195.1 Lethrus apterus | reverse complement strand
TTAACCAATGTTTATTTTTTTATTTTTTGACACAAATCTATTTTCTCATTTCTACACGTTTTACAATTTCTCCAGTACTATATAATCTTCGTGTATTCAATTAAAAGCTTGCATTAAAATTTCTGAAATCAAAAACTTATTTATTTTTCTTATTTTTTTTTTATTATTGTCAAAGATAAATTAGTATGAATTGTGCATTCTCTTCTACAAATTCGTTCAATCAATGCTCGTTCATTTGCATATCCTTTCGAAATTTATTCGCCATATACAATTTTATACTTAAATTTCATTTCCATTCTAACTCCCCTTGATTTAAGCCAATTCACTTTTTTTCATATTTTTGTTAAATTTCATTAAACAAAAATGATTATTTACAAATATTTTTTGAGAAATTATTTTTTAATAAATTAAGGTCACATTGTAAAAATTGCCAAATTAATTTTTTTTTTATAAGCAAAACCAACGATCGGATAGAAATGTATCACGTACACGTACCATGGCAGGTATGATGTATGGCCTGAAAAATAACAATACATTGGCGACTAACAGTCATCCGCAAGGATAAAAGCCGCATCATAATGTCCACTATTTATTGTTACACTTGATAAATGGAGGAACATTTTCCTAAAGTAGTAGACCACTGTTCAAAACAACGTAATTGGTATGTGCTTTATGGCGATTTGTTCATACGATTACAAACATATGCCCTGAAAAATTGCTCAACAAAAGCTTTAAACATTGAGAAATAAAACATATTACTTTAAATATGTATTACTTATGAAAAACGATTATTTTTAAACAAACCTTGTTGAAGCTCATCTTATACAAAATTAGTCGTATACTACAGATACTAATATACAGTGTGGTGATAAAGTTTGGAACAAAATTCATAAAAGAAAATCGCTCGGACAGGTCAATTTTTATTTTTAAAATGCCGTCTTCTGACGTTAATTTTTTTGGAACGACGTCATTTGTTTTTGCACAATGACGTCATCATATTTTTTTTTAAATGACAACCCCCACTTTTTTCTTCTGTTTTTAATAGACTTTCTTACTACTTAAACGATGATGTAAAAAAATTGGTACCTCACATAAAAATTTTTTTGAATAAATGTCACATTTACTTCAGATCGTCAGTGGTTATAATGTTATAATTTAGTAAAAATAATAATCGTAAACATTCTAAATTAAAGCAAATAACAATAATTTATTTATCTAAGACGAAGAGTGAAGTTTTAAGGTGCAATGACGTCATTATCGATTTTTTTAAATGACACCTCTTATTTTTTTCTTTTGCTTTTGATAAACCTCCTTGATGTTTAAGTAAAATAACCTTTTTTCTTCAAAAAATTAAAATTTTTGTTTAAAAGAAAAAATTTATATGTGTTATTTATTCAAAAAAATTGCTATGTAAGGTACGAATTTTTTATATCACCGTTTAAGTAGTAAGAAGGTCTATTAAAAACAGGAGAAAAAAGTGGGGGTAGTCATTTAAAAAAAATTATGATGACGTCATTGTGCAAAAACAAATGACGACATTCCAAAAAAATTAACGTCAGAAGACGGCATTTCAAAAACAAAAATTGAATTGTCCGAGCGATTTTCTTAAAAACATTATAGAACGCTTTTATGAATTTTGTTCCAAACTTTATCACCACACTGTATTAATTTTTAATATAACACAGCGATTAACGGTGAAAATGTCGCTGCACGTCTTCTACATTTCAATTATTAATTGTTGCTCGTCGAAGCATTAAATGTCAAAGTTTAGGATACACAACTAACCGTCTTTAGTAATTCAATATGTACACGTGCAAAGGGAAACATTTAGGTCGTGTTGTAAATGCTCTTCAAGTTTGCCTAAACTTCCCATAGTTGAATTTCAAAACTTTCCCTCCTTGAATTATGACTCTTTTTCGCGTTGAACCGGCTTCTCTTCGCAGAAGGTGTGAAGTTGGCTGGAGTAATTCGCATAAGCACATCGCTTTACACCGCGCGCCGCCGTATTTCTACATTAGTACGCGTGCGGCGGCGTTTCTGATTATAAATCCTAATTAAAGTTAATAATGGCTCCGCATACGGTTATTTGAGGCGGTCGGACGTGAAAAAATGGAAAAACGAAAGCCTACATAATTCATAACGGATTTTCCCGCTCATCTAGTTGGAAATTAAATGCGATTTTTAATGACTACGAACGAGGCGTTTTAATCTTATATCGTTAAAAAATTCCTCCCGAACGGCATGAATAATTTTATATGAAAAATTTATCGGCTCAGATTTTATGAGCTGATTCAATTGAATATTCATGAAAATAGATGGGAATTTTAATGTAATTTATCCGGGGAACGTAAGGGAAATGTTAACACGGTTTTAAAGAAATGAATATTAAAAATATTTTAACGATATTTTTATTGAACGTTCGTTTAACTTACGTGTGGCAACCACACGTAAGTTAAACGAACGTTCAAAAAAAATTTTGTAAATACTGAAATTGGTTATTTTCTCTGTCTGTTTACATGTTCTATGCGACGTTATTATAAAGCAGACTCGTTTGTTTGTTGATTGATGCAAAAGGAGTTTATAAATTTAAGTAATTCTGAAGAAGAAAACAACAAAAATATGTTTTTCAAAATCTGATTTAAGACGAAAAAAAATATAAAATTTTACTATACGGGTAATACTACTTTAAACTTAATTGTTTACGGATAGTAAGTAAGTTATGTGCAAGGTACCCACGAGTAGACTGGTAATACACCGCCAGCATAAGAATGAAATCGAGATAATAAAGGTAACGTCTATTGACATCAATCTCCCCATTATTTTTATCTTTGATCAGTAATTACCACCTAAAGTATCAACTCAACAAATCGAAAATTGGGAAATTGTAAATTTAAAGTTAACACATACTTTTCAACTTGAATATCTAATACATCTTCGATTGGTCTCATCGAAAATTTGACGCACTTCGTCTATGGAAAGGATACGCGATGATTACGACCACCCAATAAAATTTGAATTTATTTTGTTAATTGATAACGTGAATCAAGCAAATTTCTAAAACAAGTAAAATATTCATTATTTTATTAACGAACTATTTATTGTAGGTATATAATAGATTACAATGAACCTGCAGTACAATTTTCCATTCACAATACTAAAATTTTTATGCGTATGTTAATCGAATTATCGCTTGTTTTTAAAAAACACGTGCATTGTTAAAATTACAATCGTATCGGGTTAGTCATTAAAAATTCTGATGGTTTCCTGGATGAAATATGCATACATCATGCGACAATAAATCCGTACACGAAACACAATAAGCCTGTAATTATAGTTCGAAATGTTTTGTAAACACTGCGTATTGTTCATATTTCCCGTTTGTAGCGTCCAAAAGCAGAAAATCGTAGAAAATAATTTGATTTAAGACAATTTTTCCAATAATGAAAAACTTTTACAAGTAAATATAATGAATTACAACACTTGGACACGGTCTTGCACGCAATAAACACAACGTTCGAAAAAGGTGATTAATTGCGACCTGAGGTCATTTATTTTCGAGAAACGTCGTCGCCATGCGTGCCCTAATGTCACATGTGAGCTGTAAATTGCAATTTAAACGTTGCTTTCAAACGCCCAGTTCATGCATTTTCTGGAAAAAGTTTTGGAGCACCGAGCTTTTACATCAATCTGTAAACGTATTTTTATTCATTATACAAATTGGATTATAATTTTATACTTCATTATTATCAAATCCTTGGAAATATATTTTTATTGTGAGCTTGCAACCAAATAAATATTACGACAGACAAATATATTAATAAATTTTATCGAGTAATAAATATTGTTTTATGACTTATGACAAATTGAATCGCTGAAAACATATTTTATTACAAATATGTTTAATCAAATGAATCGATCGTTTATAAAATTCTTCAGTCCACTTGATTGTTACAATTTGTTAGAAACAATTGTGTGGAAAGGGAAAGAGAGAGGATGTAAGGGAATAGTTTACTTGGACTGCGAATGGCAGCTTCGAGGAACACGTCAAGTAGGGCAGGAAGGCTGAAAAATTGAGGAAAAGTTTGTGGGACCAAAGAGAGTAGATCAGAAATCTGGGGAGTGAAAGGGAAAATGCGTGAAAACGACAGAGAAGAAGACGTCAAGGTGGGAAAACAAATTGGAAGTGTGTAAAAAAGTAGGATGGTTGGCGACAAAGTAGAGAGAAGCTGGACAAATTAGGAAAATTGTTCTTGTGGATGGACAGAGTGTACGAACAAATTCCGAAAGCGAGTTATAACAAGAAGAAATGGAAGCGCATAACAAGTATTAGATGAGGGCAGAGTACACAGCAATTTTATTAATAACCTGCAACATTGATTAACGACGACAATCATAGGATACACAGAACGAATGTTAAAGATAAACAATTTAAATACATAATTTTATTATAAAAGCATACATACAAAAGACACACATATTATATCAAGTCATCATACAGACAATTAGAAAACAACTGACAATTAATGACCGTAAAATTATGTTACCTAATGGTAGCAACAGTATTTAAATTGTATACGAAACTATTTTATTACAAACTGATCAAAAACTAAAACAACGTAATTATTAAAATAATTGAAAATGAACCGCAAACTTCCTTATCATAAGGAAATACACAGAAACCATGGACATGATAAAAAACAATGGAAATAAATTATACACTAACGTCTTTTGAAACCGTACTTCTTTCTTTCATAGAACAAGTCCGTTTTGGAACTACCCAGGTTGACAATCTTGGGGCAACCATCCCGGTCCTTCTCTTGAATCGTACACTCTTTACAATAATATGCGTCCGAAACACCCGGTCCACCGCAAATGACGCATCTACCTTGATATGAACCGTAGTTGCATTCGTCGCAAATTCGCACCAATGTACACGGCCTCACATATGAGTCGCAAATTACACATTTCCCATCACATTTCTCACATAACCTACCAATGGCGACCCCCGGCTGCTTGCGACAAAAAATTAAATCTGGATGATGTTTTGCCATGCCTAAAATTACATTCTTATTACAATAAATAACGTAAAAAATGTAAATTCATACTTAATTAATTAAACGAAACACGACGAAAGTATCGTAACACAAAACATACGATCAAAACATAACCTCGTATAAAATCTACATTTTTTAAACATTAATGAAATGTCACTCCACGCACCATCTATGAACTGAAGTTGATACTACAAATAATGGCAAAATTAATAATAACAAAAAATTAATAAGAAAATATAAATTAAAATAGTCATGTAACTTATAAGACATAAAAACGCTCTAAAACTATAATTTCTTATATTATTGTGTATGAAAATTTATTTATTAATTTTCGCCATTCTTTTTTATCTATCTATCAATAGATGTCGCCTCAGACGTATTAGAAAACTTAGAATTCCTAATCTTTTCATTGAAAATCTAATCTAATTACTCATTTAAATTGATTTTATATTGAAATAAATCAGAATTGTACTAACTTTTTAATTATTGCCCTTGACCGTGTTATTTTGACGTAACAGTAACATAACCTATGAACATAACCTAAATTATATCTGGAAAATGTACAAACATCGTATACTGAGTGTATTCGAAAAATATGCAAATCAAAAACGTCGCTTACGTTATTATTCATTCAAACAGACGTATGATGTTATTGTTGTTGGGGGCGGACATGCTGGGTCAGAAGCTTGTGCTGCTGCTGCGAGAATGGGGGCTCAAACTTTACTAATCACGCATAAAATGCAAACCGTAGGTACGTACTCTTAACAACCGATAAAGCTTTTTATCAAACGAGTGTGCACAGGTGAGATGTCTTGCAATCCATCTTTCGGTGGCATCGGAAAGGGACATTTAATGCGAGAAGTTGATGCTCTCGATGGGATTTGTGGACGGATGTGTGATTTATCAGGCATACAATATAAGGTATTATATAGCTTTTTTTTGATAATTTTTACAATTAAGTACAATTAGGTTTTAAACAAACGTAAAGGCCCCGCTGTTTGGGGTTTGCGAGCTCAGATTGATAGAGATCTTTATAAACGTTGGATACAACAAGAACTTTTTCATAATACCCCAAATTTGGATATTTTAGAGGCACCCGTCGAGGACTTAATCATTATCAATGCCCATGCGAAGAAATCCAACGAAACCTCTGTCAGTTGTTCAGGAGTGATATTAAGTGAGTTTAAGTCAATGATTAAAACAATTATAATTGTATTATGTAGGGGATGGAACAATGATTGATTCGAAGGCTGTTGTACTAACGACTGGTACATTTTTAAAAGGTCAGATTAATATTGGACTTGATGTAAAACCTGCCGGACGAATTGGTGATGAACCTGCAATTGGTAAGTTTTAAATATTAAACAAGTGAGTTTATTTCTAATAGTTATTTTTAGGTTTAGCAGATACTTTAGCCAAATTAGGTTTAAGAATGGGTCGACTGAAAACTGGCACACCACCTCGTTTAAAATCAAGCACAATAAATTACGACGTATGTCAAAAACAATTTGGTGATGAGGAACCGATGCCTTTCTCATTTATGAACGATAAAGTTTGGATCAAAGTAATAAATTTATCTTTAAATATTGTATTATATAACTAGTTAATGTTTAGCCTGAGGATCAACTAGTCTGTTATTTAACACAAACGACCCTTGCTATCGAACCGATAGTCAAAGAAAACATACATTTAAACAGACATGTTAAAGAAGAAATTAATGGACCCAGATATTGTCCAAGTATTGAATCAAAAGTTTTGAAATTTAGTGGGCGACGACATCAGATATGGCTCGAACCAGAAGGTTTTAATAGTGATATTGTCTATCCAAATGGAATATCTTGCACCCTACCTGAGGAATTGCAGGTGCGTTTAGTGAACACGATTCCTGGACTGGAAAAAGCAGAAATTGTCAGATGTGGTATGTTATGAATTAACTAATTCCTATTGTCAATCTATATTATAATAATAATTATAATAAACAGGTTATGGAGTTGAATATGAATATGTCGATCCAAGAGAACTGTGGAACACACTGGAATTAAAAAAAGTGAATGGGCTTTTCTTGGCTGGACAGATTAATGGTACAACAGGATATGAAGAAGCTGCATCTCAAGGAATATTTGCTGGAATAAATGCAGCGGCTAAAGTATGTAGTGCAATTTATTGGTGAAAAAAATTAATATAAATTGTAGGCTTTGGTTAAAGAACCATTGACGATTGACCGAAGTGATGGTTATATAGGAGTCTTAATAGATGACCTCACCCAACAAGGAACGAATGAACCATACAGGATGTACACCTGTCGTGCTGAATTCAGACTGATGTTAAGGCCAGACAATGCAGATCTACGTTTAACAGCAAAGGGCTATCAACTGGGGGCTGTTTCTGATGAACGTTATACTAAAATGATGAATGTTGAAACTAAGTTAAAAGATGGTATGGAAATACTCAAAGACATCAGTAAAACTGCTTCAAAATGGCGGGAATTGTTAAAATTGCCAGCTTCACGTAGCAATCTGCAAAAGACGTGAGCATTTATATATTGTTTAGTCTGACACTCATATAATTCTTTCCTTTTTCCACACTTTGTCTCTTTCCTGCAATACTGTATTATATATACCTTAATCTTTGCAGTGCTTTTGAAATGCTTCAAACTGGTGAGGATTTATCAATAACGCAATTGTCTAAAGCAGCACCTGAATTGTCCGTTTTAACTGAAGATAAAATTGTGGAAAGCAGGCTGAAAATTGAAGCACTGTATCAATTGGCCATTGAAACTCAGGCACATGAAGTAGCTGAAATGAAAAGAGACGAAGCTTGCCTAATACCAAGAAATATGGACTATAATTCTGACATGTTGAATTTAAGTTTTGAAGAGCGTGAAAAACTTACAGCAGTTCAACCTCAAACGGTAATTAGAAGATTACCGTCAATAGTTTGTAAAGTTTCTTTTTTATAGATTGCAGCTGCTAGTCGAATTCCTGGAGTCACACCGGCATCTATTTTTAAACTGTTGAGGTTCGTTAAACAGAAGGGACAATTTATTGATCGATATTAATTTTTATTTAAATAAATATTTTAATTTTTGACTTGTTAATTTAATAAAATGTACAGTTTGCGGTCTACCTTAACTCTGGTTAAGAATATAAGATGCTTTTTGTGATATTTGAATAAAATTAAAACTGAACTATGCTACACATAGTTGTGGTAATTCTGACGTTTCCAATTTGTTTTTCCAATTTATTAGCAAGATCACATAGTAATCCCTTACAATTATTAATCTTTGGAATATTAGACAACACTATTTATTTTGTTGTTGTTGTGATTGTTAAGTAAGATTGAAGGACATGTAATTAAACTTGTAATTATTTAACAAACAATGAGAAACAAAGTTATGCTAAGATTGCAAAAAAAATGAATTGAAATACAAGCCATTTTTGAAACAATTTTGTATATTTTATTGAAATTTAAGATAATACATAATCTATAAAGACTCCAAAATGAAGTATTACATTGACCATATTTTCATGTTTTAGATATTCTTGACGAGAATAAATTTAAATCGTTTTCGTTGATTGAGAACTGCGTGTAAATAGCATTAAAGCGACGGTAACTGAGTGAAAGGCTCAACTAAGTTAAGCATCCATGATGCAATCCCAATTATTGTATAATAAATCAACGCATTACTTCTGTAAATTGTCTTGAGAAATAGAATTCTTCGTTCACAATGCCTAATGAAAGAAGCAAGACGTTTTATGTAACTAGACTTTCAAGATGAATCTTCATCTCAAAATGTGTGGATTTTCAGTTTTTTTATGCTTATTTATTTATTTATTGTGAAAAAATAAATCAATAATTTTTTCAAAATTTTAATAAATCGAAAATTATTAACCTAAAAATAAAACGAAATAGATTGGTTCCAACAGACGACTCGAAACGATTCAGAACGATTCCAGATTTTTTCGACCTATCAGAGAGCGAATTTAAGTTGCTTGAATTTAGTCACAAATGAAATTGAATGTTTTTATTGGAAGATAGATAAACGGTTTGGAAGTGTTTGTTGGAACAGACCTGACATTAGAGTATAGAGTTTGTTTTTGAAAGTATATTCTTATAGATTTAAAAATATTTTTATAGTTTATCACTTTATTGGTACCATAATTTAAACAAAAATAATTCCGCTTTCAATAGTGAAACCAAAATATACAGCTGTTTCATTTAAAAGAAGGAAGTAAGATCACGTACAGAAAAACGGAACACTCAGTATACATGACATTATTTTTATGCCAGAGAAACTAAATCCATACAACTTTTATACATTTCTTTTAAATTTAAAATAATTTACGTTAATTGCCAGTTTAACTTTTAACAATTTCAAAAAAATTAAAATTATGGTCCAAACTGGGGTTACGCATTGAAGAAAAATAATCTTTTGTATTTATAGCAATTTAAGAAAAGAAATGTACATTATGTTGCACAAAAAATTAGTCTCTTTCTCAATATAAACTCTACACTACAAGTAGTAACACTTTTTATAACAGTGTGAAGTTCAATCGATGATGAGTAAAAGCCACAAACGTGAGAATATGTCGGATTACTTTCGTTCGTTGAGAACGTTTGAACTTTCTTATTTTGAACGACATGAAAAGAAAGGAAATCTATGAGGTAACAGGACAGCGTCGAAAAAGGTCCTTCGCGATGATTCGAATAAATTCGATTTGTTGACGTAATATGGATATATTGAGCGAGGGAAACGTGTAATCTGCTATAATGTGTTAATAAATTTATCGTCGATTTAAACAATTTGCTTAACATCATTTAAAGCCCATTGTGTAACTTCTTCGGGAATCTTAAATGAAATAAATGTATGTCTGTAATGTGTGTTGTGCTAATAGCTGTCACTTAGACGTTGCGACATCGAAAGTTGTGTAAATTGGTTAAATTTATTAAGAGAAGTGCGTCGTTAACAACAATATAAATTTCATCAATTTTTAATGTCGAATAAAAAATGAAGAAATGTACGATGTTCGATGATCAGTGGCGTAGCGAGCTTAACTCGCGCCCGGGGCACAATACCTTTTTAGCGCCCCCCCCCCCCATTCGAAAACCATATAATATTATATGTAAAATATACTCGCAAATTAATAAATAAATAAAGTAAAATAAATAAAGTCATAGGCTCAAGCTACGCTTTAAATTTGAGACAAAAAATGTAATTGAGAAAACAAGACGGACCATTTGGCGCCCCTTTGTTAGTACCACCCGGGGCATGATGCCCCCCCTTGCCCACCCCTCGCTACGCCACTGATGAAGCGCGGTGCGCTTATATGGATATAGTTTTAAAACAATCTAACCATCTTCAATAAATATTTATGTTAAATTAAGATGGGAACCTAGAGAAAAAAATATTCAAATATGACCTCGACTTTACACGTCAAGTTACATAATAAAGATTCCATATCAACAGGTATAGGTATAACCAATCTTCAAGGACGAATATATTTAAATTTACATAATTAGCCTACCCATACATAAAAAATCCGGAAATAATGTGTTTTAAAGGGTTTTTATCTTTTCGTCTGCGTTTACATAAATAAAAATATTAAGGTCATAGCTTTTTCACTTCAGAAATTGATGAATGTCATTTTGGAAAATTGATTTTTGTATGAAAACAATTGACTTTTGGTTCCAAAAAATTTTAAACTTGGCATGCATTTACCTTGAACGAAGGAGGATGGATATATTGGAAAAATATTATTCATTCAGACTGTGTAATTTTTGTATATTTCCACTACACCTTTCATAATCATAAATTACAATGAAATTTTTTAAATTATAATAAAATAAAAATATTCGATTTTTATAGTTTTTTATTAGTTCAATAAACAATAAATAAACGACTAAAATCGATATTGAATCTTTAAAAACAAGTTATTTGGAGCGTTTCCATTGAAAGTGCGTTAGGAAAAAATACTCCAAACACTTTTTCACATTTTCAACTATTAGTCAATTATTATTAGATATTTAAAAAATATTAAATTTTATGGGTCACCTTTTTTTTTGAGTGAAATTTTTGCGTCGAACACGCGATAAGCAAGATGTGGGGTACCGGACCTTATATAAGAGACTGAAGAGAAACTAACGCGTTATTGTATATTGTGATTCGACACGTTTTCAAGGAGATAGGTGAGCGAAAGTGTAATCAAGTGTTTTTAATTAATCAATACATTTCAAGTAAACAAATTTTAAATTCTTAATTATTATTTAATAAAACTTAAATATATAATGAAGGAAATGAAGAAGGCATTAATTTCCTATTACAGATAAAATGAAAGTTATTTTGTACGTCACTGTCACATTAATAGCTGTGGCTGTTGCGTATCCACAGAAAGAGGGAAATGCATACACCAACGAAGCTATACGTCAGGCCCAAAACACTTTCCTTATACCGAAAGACGCTGAAATTCAAAAGGTAATTTATTTTTAATATTTCCTTGTTAATGTATTTTTTTTTTACTTGCTTTGTTTATGCAATCATAAATTAATCAGGCTTTTCGAAAGGTTAAAGTCGTGAAAGCCTACAATCAAAATGATTGTTTGTCTTTAAAGAAATTAAATATTTATTTTTTATATATTTTCACGTCATTATTATTTTTTTTGTTTATTTTCTATACATTATTTGCAAAGCCTTAAACGTTTTTAAGTTTCAATATTTAAAATTTATTTTAATTTAATTTTGTGCTCGCGTATTAATTGTAATGAATTAATGTATTTTTTTTTAGGTTCAAGAGGGTATTGAAATCGGGGCATACGAAAGCATACCTGGCAATCAAAAAATCAACCTTTTTGAAATTTTGGGAGACCAGTTTCCACCAGAAGTCGTCAACAATCTGCAAACACAAATCGATCAAGTCGGTCACCAATAAATCAAAATCGTAGTAATCTAGAACCTCAAACGTGATAATCTGATTTTCTCTATTTTTCAGTTTCTGAAATACAAATTTCTTAATATTTCCAATTTTTTCCCAGCATACTAATCCAATGCACCAAGCACTATTTTTTAATGCACCAAAATACCGAGCACTATTTTGCAATGCAATAAAGACCTAAGCACCGAGTCCGCCATTTTCCAAACGCACACATTCCTCCAATGCACCATTTTCCTCAATATCTTCAATGCACATAATTAACAAATTTTCCTAAAATAAATTACTGCTACTATTACTAATATTTTCACATTTTTAACCGCATGTACGAATTAGTTTTTAGAAAAGTTTTCTAGTCGAATTCTTATTTTTCAAACGTCACAACCAACAGCACATTTTTTTTTCTTTTTCTCGCACACGTCTGTAGATTTTGACAACTTGATATTCTTCCAGATCAAGTGCCAACATTTTTTTTTTTTTAATTCTTGACTTATATTTTTGTACATAAATTAGTAATAAAGATTTTCTGGAAATGTGACGTTTTATAACCGTTGATTACCTACATTTTTTCGTTTGAAACTTTCTTAAAACGACATATTTTCACTGTAACTTTTGTGCCATTAATTAAGTTGAATTTGTCTTCCGATCACGGTGAAGTCAAAGGTGAAAGTTGAATTTTAATACGATCCTAAACCGCTTCCTCGAGTACTTTCTCTTGACCGACTGCGAAAAAATCAATTTGTATCTATAACCTATATTTGAAAATTATTATCTCTTATCGCAATGGACCGCATTAGTGATGACGTCAAAAAGCACGAGCACGAAATTTAAACAGGAGTCGTTCACATTTTGACCGTCTTAAAACTGACCCTTATGGTTGATATAAATAGGTGTCAAATTAAATAGCACAATTTTGAATCTGCTGATATGTACTTATTATAAACATTTAAAATACAAGGCCGTTATATGAATATTATACAACTTTTAAGTTTATATCAGTGCATATATATCGCTTTAAAATGTTGTGATAATTGTTTTAATTGAATTCTACAAAGCGATGCGCTTTTCTTTATCTTTAAGTTGGCATACATGTAACTTCATACAGCTTCTCTCGGGGTACCAGATTTCTATGTTTTGTTTTCTGTCTTCGTGCTTTCCGTGTCTTCCTTTGCATCTTGTTTAGAGAAAGTTCAAATATCTAAAATGAAACACCAACAACACACAACTATCTCAACAACGAAACATATGACAGATAACCATTAAACCATATACATAAAACGACACCTCGGAGAGAGGCTATGCAGTAATGCCAATTCATATGCATGTAATATGCAACGGCTTTTTGAATTTGTTTATAACAATTACTGACAAAATTTTAA
>JAFFZR010009993.1:0-18133 GCA_018397195.1 Lethrus apterus | reverse complement strand
TTTAAGGTGCAATGACGTCATTATCGATTTTTTTAAATGACACCTCTTATTTTTTTCTTTTGCTTTTGATAGACCTCCTTGATGTTTAAGTGGTGATTACCGAATTAATTCTTTACATAAGAACTTTTCTGAAAAAAATAACCTTTTTTCTTCAAAAAATAAAAATTTTTGTTTAAAAGAAAAAATTTATATGTGTTATTTATTCAAAAAAATTGTTATGTAAGGTACCTATTTTTTACATCACCGTTTAAGTAGTAAGAAGGTCTATTAAAAACAGAAGAAAAAAGTGGGGCTAGTCATTTAAAAAAAAATTATGATGATTGTGCAAAAACAACTGACGACATTCCAAAAAAATTAACGTCAGAAGACGGTATTTCACAAACAAAAATTGACCTGACCGAGCGATTTTCTTAAAAACATTATAGAACGCTTTTATGAATTTTGTTCCAAACTTTATCACCACACTGTATATAAGCTGCAAATAATGTTTCAGGGTTCGCCATTTTAATCCCGTTTTTTAGAGACTTCATTTGACTAGAATTCAGATATTTGGGTTTTTATACTTTAACATTTGCCCTTTTATCTATTCCATATATAATATACAAGTTGTTCTGAAATAAGTCCCACTATTTTAACTGCTAATAACTGACCATAATCCAAACCCAAATATACAAAAATGACGCTCATATGTTGAAGGTTGTGCCAGAACAAATATATTTACTCCGAATCATCGACAATTAAATTATGCAATATTTCATATTGCTCCTGCCAAATTTTAGTTCATTTCTACGTGATGCACATTGAAACGAACACAGGACCGCATTTAGAACCCGTACAAAAAAAAATAAAATGAAGATAGGGCGCGGTTTTTGCTTCCTTGCTAATATAATCTTATCTATTCTTTGAACCTTGGTTGGATTAGTATAACGATAAGCGATGAGCATCGCATATAGTTTATACATGACACTCTTCAAAAGAATTTTTAATACGAATCGCCTGTTCATATTTGTTTATCTAATTAGATAATTTTCATATCATGTTTTTAAAGTCTAGTAATTATTATTACTGAAAGAATAACGAATTGTGAGGACATGAATGTATCATTTGATAAAATCACAACTTTTTCTACATTAATATTTAATGTGAAGAATGATATAAATAAGTCTGAAAAATTTGTTCAAAAAGATGAATTATATAAAACTTAAATTGATTTGATGTTTAAAATGATCAAAAATATGTAATATATATTCAGGATGATAATTTAATGTGTAATTTTTCTGAAGCCCTGTAAGTGTACTTAAAATCGATATTTTTTAAACAAAAAGATATTTGTTCCAATAGCATTTTTTAAGGTCGTGAATTATCTTTCATTTTAAGCTAAATTAATTAAAGATTATCGATCGATTTTTTAGCGTTATCAGTTATCAGATGCAGTGTTAAATTTATTTTACGACAGCCTGTATATTAGGTAATAAATAAATATAAATTAAAGGTTTAATGTTTCGGAATTTCCATATCTGTAGGTATATGTCGTTTATTTACTGTATAGTGGTTGAAAAAAAAATGTGAAGTTATTCTTTGCAGAGTATTAATTCAATAGAAGCAGGCGAGTGTGCTTTCGAAGGGTGATTCATACAATGAATTTTGTTAGTCATGCTTATGCTTTCACTATTTTTACGTGACTTATTTTATTTTACAAGCTTTATTTTATATATACATATATATTTTTTAATTTTAAATATTATAATATTTTGTATCATTTTTGGTTATATTAACTTGTATGTAGAAATATATTTTTACATAACTGAATATATTGGTAAATTCTTATCAAGTAAATCATCGTTTATGAACCATATTATGAATCATAGTTTTCGCATATTTGTATTCATTAAAAATCGAAAATATTTTCAAGATTGCTCACGTTAATAGCAACGACGAAGCCACTATAATTATTTTTAGATTTTGTATAATTTCGATATATTTTGTGATTTATTGTTATTTTACGTGCTTGTAGTAAGTACATACCAAACTAAATTTATAAATGGCATCAATGCTAAGACTCATTTAAAAATTTGTGTAAATGCTCCCCTAAAATTGGACGAGTTACACGGGAACTTAAAAATGGTTACTCGTATTGTGACTGAGGGTTCAAGACTACAACCTGCACACGTGCATACTACACGCCATGGTCCTTCTCAGGTATATGGTTATCTGTTTTAGTCTCTCTGTCTCTCGCTTATTATGTCTCGATTACTCTAAAAAAATACAGCTCGAAATTAACGGACCTGTTCTTTAGATAGGGGACAATGGCTTAAAACTTCATGACTTGTGTTTTTATATTGTGTGCACATTTACACAATATTACACCAAACCCCATATATTGTATAACTTACACATCATGATTTTCCGTTGATACTAAATCGATTTTATTGCATTTTTTTTTCACCAACTTGGTGAACAGGTGTGCAACCTGTTCCACTTTGTTTTTTCTTTCTTATACTTGGGGTCGAATTCAGTTCTCCCCAGGCATGCACAGTTGTTACTTTCATTCAAAATGAGTAATAAACACGTTAACTTATTTAGAATTTTAAAACATGAGGGTAACTGTTATCAATTTTACAAGACGTTTTTAAACGATGTTACTAAGTGTATTTTATTTCGTTGAGAAGTTTAAAGTTCTTGAAAAAAATTTCTAAAATCATAATAGAATAATTTAGAATAAATTCTAAAACATCAACAATAAGACATGAAACTTTTTATAATTGCAAATGCTTCTTTTTCAGTTTCATTTTATTTTATTTATTCTTTATAATTTTAACAATAAAATGACATTATAAAATTTAAATTGTATATGGGAAAACAATCAGTGAGTAAAATGTAAAATATTATTTTAGAAACATATTGAATAGAAATTTTGAATAGCTAATGCAAAGCGTCTCGGTAGATGGCGCTGAAGTGTATAAATTTTAAATTGTAAATGGGAAAACAATCAGTGAGTAAAATGTAAAATATTATTTTAGAAACATATTGAATACAAATTTTACATAGCTAATGCAAAGCGTCTCGGTAGATGGCGCTGAAGTGTAGGGTTCGTATATATTATAAAAATGAATCGAAATGTAAAATCGAGATAGGAAAACGCAGAAATTTCAAAGCTAATCGACAAATAATAAACGTATAATGTGCGAGTAAATCTGGCTTGAAATAATTGAAGTTTTAATCAACAAATTCATATTCACGCGTGTCTGTTCGAATTTTCGTTTGATACATTTTATGAAACGGATTTTTCAATTTTGTATCGATATCGATATTGTTTTTTATAGTTATGATTTTTATTAATTTTTCTGAGTACAGAATATGTTTGATATTTAAAAAAATATGTTTTTAATTCATTAATTTATTCAGTTTTAACAGCTTGCAATGTATTATATTGTTTTTATAAACACATTTTTCACGCATGTAAATACTTGTATAACATTAAAGTTGTTTCAGATGATTCTCTCATATGTAATAGTTTTGGAACATTTTTGAAGTGCTTTTTTATGAAAATCTGAAGTTTACTCTCAGACCTTTTAACGTTATGTAAATAGAAATGTGTTTTTGCAACATGTCAAACTTAAGAAGTGTGGCCTAATCTGACGGCTTGTCACATACTTTCTCCCCCACCCTTAATTAATGCCTTTCAAACTGCATTGCACCGCACCGACACAAATACAGGACTCTATTTTTTGTTCTACCTACGCGGTAACTGTGGAATTCCTTTTGTTTGGCTGGCACCGCGGGAGAGTTTTATTAAAAGCTTTTTTACTCGAATTTGCATATTTTTAATGTTCTAATTTTAAAATTTCGTTTCGTGTATTATTAAATTTTGATTTAGGAAAATTGCAAATATGATTTTCAAATGACCGCCATATAAATTCAAAGAGTTAAGTAAATACGTAAAAACTGTCATCATGAGATTATGAGTTATGATGACGATTGAAATTCTGATATTGCTGTCTAATAAAAACAGTAAACACGTTTAAATACAAAACAGATTATTTTGACATATTTTCTGGAAAAATTCAGAATCCAGAAAGTGTATAATATAAAAAAATAATCCTAATAATAAACTCGTTACATAAATGTTTTTAAACTGAATTATTTATGGGTAAAAAAATATAAGTAGGACAATGTGTAGAAATAAAAAAAAAAGTTTTCGGAAGACAAATTGGAGGAAATTGAGTTTTGTAACAAAGGAAATTAGAAACATTTACCAGAAAGTGAAAAGTCTTAGATCTAGGCACACTTCAAGAACTTTATACTACAAAGGTAAAGACACATTGATAGGAAGCATGGAAGATAAACTTAAACTATGGGTGACACACTATGAAGAACTATTAAATGAAGCAGAAAACATAGAAGAAAGCGTATTTAATAGCAAGAAGCTACGTATGAAGAGTTGATAAAGGAACCATCACAGAGTGAAATTACTGAAATTATAAAGGGACTAAAAATAACAAAACCGGAGGAGAGAATGGTACTGAAAGTGGGAGGGGAATAATTGCATACACGAATGCATCAACTTATAGTTAATGTATGGCAGAAGGAGAAGATACCAGGTGAATGGAAAAAAGGGGATAAAAGCATGTGCTAAAATTGTAGGGGTATATCATTGCTGGATGTCTCTGTTACAAAATACAAGCGTTAGTTATCAGAGAGCGTCTAAATGTATATGGTAATCAAGAAATAAGGGTTTTTAAAAAGGCAGATATACAGTGAGATCGAAAAAAAGATTAGTCAAAGTAAGCCATGAACAAAAATCGGCATGTCTTTACTTAAACCACTATTTATTTCTTAATGTCAAATTGACGTTTGTCGAAAATGTTATCCAAACAAATCAAAGGTTTTCTTTTAGAATTCTCTTTTTGAAATGGAAATGAAACAGGAAACGGTAAATGACAATATTCTTACGTTGCCTGTTATGAAGAATTTCAGGAGCACTTTTCTATTGAACATTTTTGACAAACGTCAATTTGACAATAAGAAATAAATAGTGGTTTAAGTAAAGACATGCTGATTTTTGTTCATGGCTTACTTTGACTAATTTTTTTTTCGATCTCACTGTACAATTGACCAAATATTCACAGTAAAGCAAATTCAGCATAACAGCTATTCCCAAATTTGGGAATACACATGCTCTTCATAGAATACAAACAGGCATATGACTCAGTGAATAGAAGAAAGTTGTAGTAGTCTATGAGGAAGTATACATGGAAGAATTTGAACAAAGAGCAATCAACACCTACCACCTGAAACCAAAAATGTGGTTAAGGTATGTTGACGACACTTTTGTCATATAGCTTCACGGATAACACACATTGGAAGGTTTCCTACATCACCTCAATAGCATAGAGAACTCCATAAAACCCATGGAAATGCAAATAGGAAACAAGATACTATTATTATTATTAATAATATTATTAAGATACCCTTCCTCGATGTCCTAATACATAAATGAGATAATGGAACACTAAAAACCACGCACATAATATCAAAGTTGGAGTGGCCGGATGCCTATATGACAGAGCTAGGGTAATATGCTCTGAAGAACGGGATAGGAAAAAAGAGGAGATAAATATAACTAACTCCTTAAAATTGAATGGATATCCCAAACACACGACGGCCAAGGCAAGAGAAAGCAGTGCAACAACACCTAATCCGAAT
Organism: Lethrus apterus; assembly: GCA_018397195.1. Lineage (NCBI taxonomy): Eukaryota > Metazoa > Arthropoda > Insecta > Coleoptera > Geotrupidae > Lethrus > Lethrus apterus. Next base: position 12,427 of record JAFFZR010009993.1, on the reverse strand, counting down.
CCAAATCAATCGAATAAGATATGCACTACGGTCATTCCATACATAAGAGGCCTATCAGAGAAAATTCGAAGAATAGGCTATAAATACAAAATCAGAACTGCGATTAGAACAACCAATACGATTATATTAATTCTAGCAAGAAATAAACCGGATAACGTAAATCAAAGAAAAAAGAATTGTGTATACAAAGTACCTTGCGAATGTGGGCGACCATACATAGGAGAATCCAACAGGCCCCTAGATATCAGGATCACCGAACACAAGAAACTAGTTCGGCTAGGGGAAATGGAAAAATCTCGCTTGGAGAAACACGCTTGGGAAGACCACCAAATCAAATAGAATGATGCAACAAAAAGAGCATGGCACCAGAAGAAAGATGAAAGAAACTCCATATATGACCACAACTGCCAATCCATTAAGCACACCAAGGCTCGAGATCAAAGGGGTCTGGATACCAATAATACGTGACAGCATTAGGAGATGAAACGGGTGACTTCGAAACAGCCCTTCTAGGGGCTACCCTGAAGACTGCAGAAGAATGCCTACCGAAACGTCGGGTCGTCTAAATGAATCATCAAAATTTCAACGATGGCCCAAACACCAACAGGTATTCTACAAGAAAGCTAGGAATTCCAACAAAAACTAATTTATCAGACCAAAGTTACGCTAGAAATAAGGAGTAAAGTAATAATTGGTGGTATAATATAATAAACCATCTCATTCCTACTGTTCAATTTGGTTCTAGAAAATATAGTAAAGGATAGCAAAATACAAATACTGGTTGTTTTAATGTATTTAATTCAACACATTATTCAACACAAGATACAAGATTGGATAGAGATGGTGTAGGTTAGATTACATAAAATTAAGTGGATTAAGTGTCAACTTGATTTCATATAACTGCAATTTAACATTCTCACTCTCAAAATTTTATACTACTTACGCCGAGTTTCGTAATACTTTTAAAGTCGACTTTAAGCATAAAGTTGCCAGTAATTTTTGCATAAAGCAAATTTTGCTTCATAAAAAATCTATAGCGACTGCGCATCATTAAATAAATAAAAGACGTAATTGACAACACTTTTGTACATAAGTAATAAGCTAAGACATACGTTAGCGTAAAAAATTTTCTTGACTAGATATTTATTTGAACACGTTGTAACTAAGAGCTACGGAAATCATTTGCCAGTTCTATAACGCACGTTTTTAATCAAGAACATTAATAATAACCAAAAGTATATCCTTGTAATATTATATAATTATTTGTTCCTATTCTGTATTAAAATATGATAAAATTCTTTTAATATCGTTTTTGTCTGCTTCCATTATAAGTGATTGTTTATGTACCTTAACTATTTCTAATAACAATAATGTTGCATATTTTTGTACATTTCACGTATAAGAATTTTATAAATTTAATTAATTAATTTGATTAAAACTATCAGTGTAAATGAAAATTGTTTCATGTTCACGCGTTATATATAATTTGTTATTATAATTTAATGTAATGGAAGATATTTATTTTAATCGTTTTTGGAAAATAAACAGAAAATTATATGAAATTAAACGTTTCGACTTTTTTTCAATGGCTGGTTTATTACTGAAAGTACATTAATAGACGTATTTAATGTGAACGTTTAGATGGACATGGAATATTGCGAATGTTATTAGCAGTAGGAACTTGATCCGTCAGTGGGTAGTGTAATTTCGAGGTATAATGATTTTAAATCGTGTGGAGTGTAGTAGTAATATCATTTCATAGTGCAGCCGTGCGATATGGAACCGTGACGCTGCTGCTGTCGGTAATGCGAGGGATTATGGAAGTACGTCGGGTGGGATTGGAATAGGATAGTTAGCGACAATTCGCATTCCCCCAAAACGCAGCGGTTACCCTTTCAGGGATTCTCTTTGACATTACTGTCAGTACCAGTGTTTACATAAAAATATATAAAATATCGTCGGATTTGTTCGGGATTATGAAGTGCAGGCGAAATTTCAGTAAAACGAGTTTCGTTCCAATTTTGTAATTAAATAATAATGAAATTCCGCCTTCAAAAACTAGCGGTGATATTATTTGCATTCATTCAATGTAGGGTCAATATCAAAAGCGATTTAATTTCGGCGACATTTAAACAATTTGATGTTTAATTCGGCACAGAAAATCTAATTGTTCTGACTTGATTAAAAATTTGTGGCCCGTTAATATTAAAATTAACGGGCGCAACAATGCGAGCTCGTATTTGGTTGATATTAATTAATTTCCGCGGCGCGTCGCAAACACTTGTCATGCGTTATGTCAAACATTGTCACGGTAGTTTTGGCAAATTAGCTCGACACAAGCTTCGGTATGCGTTTGCACGCGTAATCCTCTCTTTGACCCGCATGATTTCAACTATATTATTAAGGGTTGTTTTCACCCGCTCCGACTTCTTGTTGGATATTAAAACCACGTCAGTGTAATATCATACTTCACATACTTCAGTCCCTTTATATTCACACGACATATTGATTTACGTTTTATTTTGTTCCATCATTATACGAGTTGCACAACTCGACTACATGGAAGAAAGGATTTAATTTTTTTTGTAATTCAAAAATGATTCTTGAAAAAATTTGGACCACAGATCTTCATTATTGATTCAGAACTATCAGTTCACAAAAAGGTGATAATAAAATAAACCCAGAAATTTCAAAATATTTATATAAGTATTTAAGAAGCTTGCATATCCAAAAATTTTATATTTCCAATTCAATATATTATGGAAAATTGAATCAAGTCAAAGATGTGGATCATAGATCTTAAATACTGATGCAATAACCAAATCTATTATTTTATTTTATAAAAATATGCACAGCTTTGTGAAAATAAATTTTACTTTTTATAAGAGAACGAACCCAAAAGGTGCAGTGGGCAGAAGATTGGAAGAGACTGCGACATGAGGAAGATTATGAAGGAAAATCGGGGTAAAGGGATGACGAATTTTAAAAAGAGTGGAAGAACAACTGAAGAGGAATACTAAGTACTAAGAGTTGCTCCAATCTAAAAATGGGTTTGTTTACATTTCTTCAGTATTTTGAAATATTCTAGACTTTTGTATTTATAATTCAGTACGAAACCAGATAGGTTGATGGTAGAAGCCGATTATTGTATTGTTTATCAGATCATATTAGATAACTGAGGAGTGTCGGACTGTGATGTTTAATGAACTGATGCCTGCCCGGATTTCAAAATTTGGATTTGTGCGGTCCGAAGGCCATACTAGCACTTAGACCTCTAAAATGGGCCCATTGTACCATCCCTCCAGAGCGTCCACCACTCCCCGTTAGTCCCCAAGCCAGCCGACGGTGTCGATCAGCTTGAGAACCTTGCCGGGTGAGGTGTCGCTTAGCCTGGCCTCGGCCAGAAGTCCGATCGATGCGAGCGCCTGGAATTGATATAACACATGTTCCGGCGTTTCATCTTCTTCAAGGCAACCGCGACAGATGGGGTCGTTTACGACTCCCAACGTATGTAGGTGCTTCAGTCGACAGTGTCTTATCCTAAACCCTACCAGTTTCCTTAGGTGGGGCCTGCTCTGCCCTAGGCAGAATTTTGTTCGCTTTGGTCAAGGTTTCTGCATTGAGGCCTTGCCTGTCTGCAATCAATGACATCCAGCGTTCCGTATGTCTACGCAGGGTGTCTTGCTTTATGAGGGCTGTTTGAGTCGATTTGCTAAGAGGCAGCATCGGCTCCGGCCCTTTAACTACTTCGAAGATATTTTAATGTTTACTTTTACAGAATTTGTTCAAGATTGCAAATTTGTAAAATTTTAAAAATTTTCATAGAATGTATTCCATAACAGATGTACAGTTGTATATAGATTACTTATTTGAAAATGTTTACATTTTTTAAATCTTTTTTAGAGTCGAATTTTCTGCGAATTTCTTGTAAACAATCATTTTAAACTGTTAGACTGAAAAAATAAACAATGAGTTTTGGTTCTTGATTTCTACTTCCTTCTGTTGACAAGTCGAAGCAAACAAAAAAAAACGATATTCCAGCCAGAAAGCAAAGGTACTTCAAATAACAACAATTTAGGAAATCAACAATGAAAGAATTTTAATTTTGCAAATAATACAATTAAGCGCGCAGTATATCTCAATGACCACATAAATCCTAAAAGTGGCGCTTTGTCTGGCTACATTGCAGAACTCAGTATTGCTGCATGTCCTTTTTGTTACGTTATCTTAAATGCAGAACCGCCGTTTCTGCCGATTTGGGTGTCAACCTATTAAAATTAGTCGAGTTTTAAATTAACTTTGTATATATATTTCTAAACTCTTTTTTTTTAAATCATCTTGTTTTATACAAGTTATAATTTTTTAATTAATCTGTAGCACCGTAATTATTTCGAACGGGGAAAAACTTGAAACAAAAGTTGTTTAATCCATTTTTTTGTAAAATATCTATAATCTACAGAGTGTATTAGTAACATAAAAATATTATTATACCTATGTGTTTTATTTATTTCCATTTAGATGTGTGGTAATTAACTTGATGTAGTCGCAAGTAAAAGCTGAATCAGTCATTTCAGATTAATCTTTTGTTTATGTGATAAAGCATGTTGGTAATACTTTCAACAACCCGTGCAATCTAATCTTAATCAAAAATTTAATTTATGCCTTATGTTGTGTTTATAGTTAAATGAATAACGTAAATAGGAATTTTTCTATGATGTGCTTTTGTAAATATAAATGTATTTCTTTAATAGATCAATTTTCAAAAAATTCTAATGAACAACTAGACTGTTATTCGTGACCCAACTATGTAAATTACCGAATATAATCGTCACGCCTTTTAAGTGTGCGTGCACTGTCAAAATTACCTCATCGTTTCGGAAACTAGCTATTTTATTTGAGTTGCGTTTAGATTAATATCAAACAATCATGATTTTTAAATAATCAACGCATTTACATCCCCAGCTGGCTATAACACTATATCAAATAAACACGACAGCTTTACGCTAACAACAAATTCTAATACATTTTTAATATTTTAATTCGTACTGTGTAGTTTGGGTATCGAAAACGTGTATTTTTATATACATAAATATTTTTATTAATCGTTTAATTACTTATAATTTGATTGATGTGAGTTAATGGTGATTAAATTACATATTAATTAAGACCAATAAAATAGTAAGTTGATAAGCGTAGGAAAACTAAACGTAGAGGGCAGTACACGTGGAACCCATTACATAAACAGCTCGTGGAAGATGCACTGGTTGACTTATGCTGGTCATCGTCATTGCCAATTATATTAAAATACGCCATGCGGGCATTGCTATATTGTCTGTGTGTATGCAAATGAGGTGACGTATCGGGGCTGAATCGGTCACTACAAAGTAGTTAATACTTGTTTCTTTTGATTAATTATAAATTACATGAACTGGACACCTAAATCGAATTAAATGAACTTTTCGACCCCTATGCATAATTATTTAACAATTTTTTTTTATTGCAACATCAAAACTTTTTTGCTCGAGTATGTATATACGTAAACTTTTTAAATTTGTAAATTCCATGTCTTTCATGAATGATAAATAAGTATAGAACTAAGCACCACATCTAACATGATCATTTTTAAAGGAATATAAGAATATACCACACTCACCTGTGTTTAAGTTTTGTTTTTTATTGAAAGATATTATTATTAATTTTGCGCAAGCTGTGTTTTAAATGTGGAAGGCGCTAGTTGTAATGGTGCCGTGCCGTCAAGTGCCACACGATTCTAGGCATATGAAAGAGCCCACCCCCTTATATATAACGTGGAAAGTGTCATAAAAATTTTGATACATTTTACACGTCAAATAATTTTCAAATAATTGTTTCAAATCCATATACTGACATATACTGAGTTCATTTATTATATTCTATTATATATTTATACAGGAGCCTCGCCTCACCTGTATAATAATAAATCATTCTATAAGTATTATAAATATTAATTAATATATTTAATTATTATACTATAATAAATATAATCTTGCAATTATATTTATGTATATATGTACATACGTTTCTTGATCAGTAGAGCGTCCCCAGAATCGGCGCCTATGTCCCCTTATTAAACTGATTCTAATAAATATCCTTTTATCAGATTTATAACCATTTTTATACAGTCGGTAATTAACTAGCAATTGATTGTTGATGGTGATATGTAATGGCTGTAAAAAGCATAATAACGGCAGTAATGGCAATCGGCGTCGATTTGAATATTGATAATGGTTGCGAGGTTAGACAACTCGTTGTAACGTGTTTAAAATACATGTGTTAATGTGCCGTCCATTGTATTCTTTGCGTGTACAGGCAGGGTTGCGTTTGCATGTCGTTGCACGTATTTCGATGGGGTGGGAGACAAACTTTCAAATAAAATGGGAAACACGGGAAATCAGATATTTATGAATGTTTTTGCAGGTCCGGCATCAGCAAAAGCAATGTACGGATATTTATGAATCATTTAAATACAAATATACAATATGTACTACTTTCTATCAATATTGATTTATAGGTGTGACTCATTGATCTTAAACAAAAAAGAACAAAATTGTACATTGGAAAATTGAAAAGATAATGAAGTAATTAAGAACAGCCTTGTGAAAGCTATACAGACAAAAATATTGTGAAGAAAACTCAGCATCTGTGGTCATTACGTCATGCAGAAAAGTTATAAATATATAAGATAATAGGGAATCTAGGAAATTAATCAGTGGAGAAAAACGTACTTACCTTTAAATTCTTGAGCATGCAACCAATAAAGAACTTGCTGTGTAAGGAAAGAATCATATTTAAATCATTATTAATATTTATTTTAAAGAATGGGTACATTATGGTCTTTTTCTCACAAAAACTCTATATATTTATTACAGTAAACGACGACTGGTTTCGTTGGTTTTCAAACTCAACATCATCAGGTCAAGAGACTCACAATGATTTATTTTGTAATGAGAAGGTATTCAACTTTGAATACCGGCCGTCGTTTACTGTAATAAATATATAGAGTTTTTGTGAGAAAAAGACCATAATTTACCCATTCTTGAAATATGAACTCACAACGAGTCTTCGATCATCTAATAGTTGTTTTATCTGCATTCTTATTATATAAACTGAATTCTTTTTTTAAAATTGTTTTATTATAAATTGAATTGGGATAAACATTATTGTTTAAAAACGTTTTAATTTATCTAAACTTTGATTTCTATATTTTGATAATTTAATTCTTTCATCAACAAGGCTATTAATAACACATTTCGTATATCTAATCTAATTTATCTAAATTTGGTTTTCTGTATTTTGATAATTTAATTCCTTGATCAACAAGGCTATTAATAACACTTTTCTTATATATTAAAGTGTCCCAAGAATAATTAATATAAGTATTGCAATTGCTTTCTTTAACTAACCAGTTGTGTGTTAATGTGTTTAATTTGTGTATTTTAAAATTTATTAGTGGTTTCTGTTTCTAAAGTGAAATTTACACATGTATGAATTAAAGTGATAGGTTTTATTAAAAAAAATCTATTAATTCCCATAAATTTTCAACTTGGTGTAGTTGTTTATTCATCATGTAATGCGGTAGTTTTTGTTGGTTTTGTGAGTAGTTTTCTATGTTTTGATAATTCAATTTCTTGGTCAACAAGGCTGTTAATAACACTTTTCTTATATATTAAAGTGTCCCAAGAATAATTAATATAACTATTGCAAGTGCTTTCTTTAACTAACCAGTTGTGTGTTAATGCGTTTAATTTGTGTATTTTAAAAATTTAGTAGTGGTTTCTGTTTCCAAAGTGAAATTTACACATGTATGAATTAAAGTGATTTATTAAAAAAAACCTGTTAATTCCCATAATTTTTTGTTGTTGTTTATTCATCATGTAATGCTGTAATTTTTGTTGCTTCTGTGAATGGTGTGTTGTTTGATTTTTTTAAATAGTCTTTCGAATTTAATATTTTATTTAACATATAAATCCTTTAAGATTTGTTTGAGAAATTTATCGATAAAGTTTTTAAATTTTAAGTTAATTTGATAATTTGCAAAATTTGATTTATGGCCATTTTTTATTACACAAGTTTCTGATTAGTTGCTTGCTGAAGAATAAAAAAAAGTGGCCCAGCTCTTTTCTGTAACTTCTTTTCTTTGCGAAATTTTCAAGACCTTGAACTTTTATTTTCTTTGAAATCTTTCTTTTGAAATTATTATTCCCCAGAAATGCGGTCTAAGTTCCATTATAGCATCGTCTTGTTGGACCCAAGCCCTGTATTAGTTACTCTTCATGGCTCTTTCTGCAGCAACCAAACAATTAAAACATGTGCCTTTATGTTTCAAATTTCCCGAATGGCGCTGCAAAAATTTATGGAAAATCAAAGTGAGAAAAAGTACAAGACAGATGAAAGGTGTTTGATAATATGCTAATATGCAAGATGTAGGAAATGTTAGATCGAAGACATGAGAATTAATAGAATTTATTAATACTATAATAGGATTAATAAGAAATGATTAATGGAATATACACGATTTACGCCCGAAAATCTTGAAAATCACAATGAATGTTGAATTATACGAAAGTTGAGTAATGAAGCTCTAGAATAAGGAGGAGGATATGACGATAAAGAAAAAGTCAGCAATGTGCAAAAATTACAATAAATTTAGTTTATTCTTCAGTGTGTTTTCATGTAAATTAAGACAACTTTGCGAGTCTAATCTTACTTTAACATGTTATGATTTGTTCTCAAGGTAATTATGTATCTTACTTAAAATTGGGATTCATAAGATAACGGGTAATAAAAATTAATTCTTGTAAATACTGGTGCCGGTTCTGTAAGTTAGATAATAGACTCACGTCAAGTAGCTGACCGAGTAACAATGATATCGGATGTCCTTGTTAAAGTGCCCGTCCAAGATACCTGAAAATATCCAGTTTCTCCAATCAAAATGAAATCCGATATAAAAAAAACCGAGCGTAGGAAGCAATAACAGATATCAAAAATAATGATACGTAAGGCTTTCCCAATATATATTGAAGTAAACAAGTTGAACAAATCAGTGAGGCCTTTGTGCGTTGCTAATATCCAGTAAATTGACACAAATACGTGTGCGGCAACAACCGTGGCCGGCAGCGGTGGTGAGGTCAGTGGTCAGTGGTTTAACAATAGCGGAAGGGGTGACTATTCCGGATGACCGTGACAAGCGCACTCTTGAGGGATGCTCTTACTCTTCAGTTCACATATAATTGTTTGTTTTCTCACGCTTGACCTGATACACTAATTGATGTGCTGTATTAAAGCGTACTCGTGTGTTCACTTCCCGATCATCACTGATCCCTTCATTAAATGCTTTGTCCGGCACAAAAATGGGGTATTTCGTTAAAATGCCAATTTACTCTCACCGATATGATTTTTCACTAATAGGGATGTTGTGACTAACCGCACACAGAATATCTAAGTGCAGTTTAATGCTCTATCGATTTTCACTTCCACCCCATATCGAACTCACACCCAATACATTTGCAGCATTCATCTAAAAATATTTATCTACCACTCTAATCGCTGTTAACACGCATCTCTTTATAAATATAATCGATTGATTCACTTTAACATCAAAGTAAATTATAAAGATAAATATTTATAATTGTCCTATTGTTATTTAATATTTTCGAGAAACACAATTCTAGATCGTAATAGTATACATCTATTATCTTCAAAGATGGAAACTATTTCGTAATTATATAATGGTCTAAGTTCTTTCACTTAAACTTGAACATCTACGGCGAAATTAAGAAATCTCATTATGTTTTGACGTTAATACCGTTATAAATGAGCCAATATTAGAGATGAACTAGATAGAAAATTATCAATTCTATTGTGAATAAAATTATACGGTTAGTATAATTGGTAATATATACAACAATGGTGGGTTATACATATAATCATGGCGAATTTTCCATTCTTTTGTACGCTACTGTAATGATAGGTGCATGTATTACAAATAGTAATAATTGGGTGTGTATTAACTATGATTGACGTTACGCTCACACCTGCGCTGATCTACACGTATTTAGGTTTCAAAACCTAAAAATAAATAATTTGCTTCATCAGCCCCCTTTTGAAACATCACAAATGCGATACTTGCAAATTTACAATATGCGTATAATCAGATATTGAAAAAAGTTAATTGCTCGGAAGAGTGTCACTCAAGTGAGTCCGTGCCAAGTTAAGTCCCTTGGCGACAACTAATTGCGATTTGCGACAATCACAATGCATAGATTGCAACGCATGTCGCCACCACGGGAGTTTTCAAACACGTCACAAAAGAGATGCCACGTGACTTCAAAAGTGGAACGTCAATTTTATTTTACATTTTTAAGTGGCATTTGTACATGAACATACACTTAAATAACCAAAAAATACACATGGGAAATGTAAAATGAATCCAATGAAATAAATACAATTATTGTTAATTACACCTTGTTCTATCACTCGCGTTCAATTATGATAAACTTTTTCTATTGAAAAATGATGTATTTTTTATATGATAGTATTATTATTATTATTATAAGCATATTTTAAAAACTTCTTTGTCTAGATTATTGCGATGAGGGCCAAAAAGTTTTTCACTTAAAACGTTACTAAAGTCGTGAACATGTTATTACTTTTGCGCATTATCTACAATTGCCATGAGTCATTATTAGATAAATTGGTAAAGAAATTATTGACGTGAAGTGTCAAAACTGACAAATTAATTACTTAATTGAAATCTTGTCCTTTCAATATTTTTAATGTATTGAGCTCATTGTATATTCAGAAGTTAATAATTTTTCTACCTTTTGTGCATTTAAATACTAAATTATGCCTTTCTTGTAACGCACTATGTCTAATACGTTCGCCACTGGTATGAATAACTTCTTTGTCATGACTTAAGGACAAAGTATTCAATTAAATTAATTAATTTATTAGTTTTGACACATCTTGCCGATAATGTTATTTTGTTTAAATTTTTGCATTTTATAATGTTAACAAAAGTAACAACATATTCACGATTTTCGGTCGTGACATTTCATTTCACTTCAATCGATTCTTATTTAGAAATAACTTGACGGATTATAAAACAATGTTATTATATTCTGTTATTATCTATTATTACTTGGAACCAGAAATCCATGTAACTTTCGTGAATACAAATTGACATATCGTAATATACATATAATATACATATATAATAATAATTTTTTTTTATTAGTACGAATGAAATTAAATATTATGTATTTATATACATATAATTGTAATTTGTAATTATTATGTAATTTGTTCTTGAGTTTTCATCCTTTCTTTATATTAAAATTCAAATTGTTTACGTTTCGGCAATGAAACATCCCTTCTTCAGAACGGAATGTATACAATGATATATTTCAACATATATTTAAAATTAAAACTAGATTTATGTCTTACTTTTTTTGGATAGATTTTTTTTTTAAATTTAAAATTGTTGATTAAATATTTAAATAATCAAGTTGTATAACTTTGTATGTTAGTTTTATCATTAACTGAACTTTAAAACGCCTAGAAATCGCTCTTTGTAATTGTATTTTTGTCAATGTATCTTTTCAGCTTACTAACCAATACCATTAATAACTTTCACCTTTTATTTTAATTTAATTAATTAATTAATTTTATTTTAATTTAATGAATTAATTGATTTTATTTTTACGTATTTGTATTTTTAACTTAAATATAGAAATAAGAAAAGATGCGCCAAAGACATTTTATTGATAATTTTAGAAATTAATACAAAATTTAAGAACTAATTTTAAAGCTATACACGACGAGTTTTCGTTAGAAGAATATAGAAAACTAATAAGAGTTAAGTTTTGAAAATTTGCATATATTAGTTTCGCGATACCCTCTTTCGATTTAAAATAGTTTCGAATTTTTTCTTCTTCCGGTTATACCGGAAATGGATATCAACTTCTTTATTTTAAATGGAACATCCCATTTTTTATGATTGATTCGTATTCCCGAGGTAATTTTAAGGCGAGTTTGCCTAATAAACTTCTCCTCTAAAATTAGCCCTTCACGAAATATTTTAATTTTTGGAAAAAAATTGAGAGCTGCTATTACTCATTACAACATTCCCAAAAAAATGAATGTATGCACAAATTTAAAATTTTAGTTAATTATTTTGTAAAGTATACTGCATCAAATGCGGTTTTATAAAAAATCGAAATAATACAGGGTGTTCGGAAAACAATCTCAAACTTTTCATCCAGAAAATATCAATATCTTGTTATTTTTAAATAGCAACCTATATTTTTTTCAGTTTCATTACATTGCTCGCTCGAAATTAGGGGCAGTATGAATTTCCATAGCCTACTCTATTATGCAAAATAAAATT
>JAFFZR010009992.1:0-18652 GCA_018397195.1 Lethrus apterus | reverse complement strand
TGATCTTTGTTGTTAAATGATTTTACATTCCAAGTGGCAAAGCGCATCTGGTGTCCTTTTTTCCAAATCTTTATCCTTTTTCTCGCGTGGGTCGTCATAGGTAGATCAGTTCTGTTCCGAGGCAAGTTTTCGGTTCTGTGAGCTTATATAACTTTTTACCTTAGGTAGGGAGCTAGCCTGGCCTGAGAACCTTCCTCCTTTTATCCGGGCTTAGGACCGGCAACATAACCGTTGAGCTACTCAATTCACCAAACAGTCATGCAGGCGGAGTAATTTAATCAAATTACTAATTTGACTATTTGACAATTGACACGTCACGTCAATTGTCAAATATAATATTGTATTTATAGGACAGAAATATTGATATAAATTTTATAATAATCGACAATTAAGTGTCGTCAATTTTCGTAGCAAGCGTAGAACGTACAACCCACATTAATAACCGCGACGAGATACATACTGGCGAACTAAAAGTAACGAACGCTTCACCACAGGTAACGCTCCCGTGGCCGTGATCCGTTCTCCCCGCAGTTGTGGAAGTAGTTTTTGTATTACTATCTCGTTTACACGACTGTCTCGTATATCTTCCCCTTACGTTACATTCTTACAAACTGACTTCGTATATATGAAGCAGAACACTATGTATATAGTTATGATTTCATGAATTTATGTGTTCATTATATCACAATTAATTCTGTTTCATACCAAGCCACTGCCCAAAACCTCTTTAAATGACGGCGAATATAACCCAACTGTGGTAATAACATTCATTCAATATTCATCTTAGTTTACGATTATAGTGGCGCCTTTCCTGTAGGAAGTGCGCGCGCAGTGATTTGCAATTTGTGAGTCGCGTGCTGAAATATCCTTCGGCACGTTCTTTACGTGGTATAAAAGCACTATGTTATTGTAGAAGCCATTTATTTCCATTCCCTAGGGCGAGTCTGATGCAAATAAAGAAAATAAGTGTGAAGAAATTTGCACTTACCATTTAATTTGCCTTATTATTTCAACTAACGAAAATATATGTGAAAATCTCGAAGTCTATTTTGAAACCATTGCTTATCTCATTTTTTGTAATTTTCTCCCACCCGATAGTTTGTGTAGTTAAAAACTTCATCTTGCAGCCCTTTTGGGCCATTTATTTGCAGCATGCATTGTTTTTTCTTGTCGGTGGTATTTAAGTGTCATAATTGTCAATCCACCGTCATAAATACTGGACTTATTTTTGTTTTTAGAATTGTTGCAGCGTCGTCACGAGCATACGAGGGCGGTTTGACGGAAGAGTGACTTTCCAATGAAAAGTTATTTTACGAAAAAAATATAATTTATTTTTCGACATAATCCCCTTGTAAGTCTACAATCTTAGCCCAGCGAGTTTCTAATTTTTTCAAACCATCCAAAAGTAATCTTTCGGCAACTCTGCGAAATATGCATTTGTCTCGGATATCACCTCATCATTTGAAATCTCTTTCCACCGAGCAATTTTTTTTTTTAATTTGGAAATAAGAATTAATTACTTAGAGTCAGATCTAATGAATATGGTGGATGAGACAGCAATTCGTAACGCAATTCGACTGATTTTGTTGTAGCAACAGCGGACGAATGAGAAGGCGCATTATCGTGATGGAACAACGCTCTGTTCTTCAAATAATGCGGTCGTTTTTTCGACATCAAAACGTTTCTGCAAACAGCGTAATATTGGCCAGTTATCGTTTTTCCTTTTTTTTTAAATAATCAATAAAAATTTTACCTTTGGAATCCCAAAAAACTGTGGCCATGACCTTATCGGTCGAAAAAACGGTTTTTGCTTTCTTAAGGCATGTTCCTCGGGAGAAATCCATTGTTTCGACTGTATTTTTGTTTCTTGAGTATAATGACGTATCCAAGTTTCATCTTCTGTGACATATCGACGGAAAAGATCTGTTGGATTACGTATGAAGCCAAATATTCTCCTGATTTTTGAATTTTATTAGCATTAAGCAAACGCGGCACCCATCTCGCGGATAGCTTTTTCATATTTAAACCTTCATGCAAAATATTGCATACCCGTTCGGTTAAAACTTCATTACTGTGTCACGTACTTTCAATCAACGATCCCTACTTACAAGGGCATGAACTTTATTAACCATTTCTGGAGTAATTACAGTAAATGACGGTCCAGGACGTTCGACAACATCCGTGCTCATATGACCACTCCATAAGACGGCGCACATTCACGATAATATTTAAGTAACTTTTTCTCGGTTTCTTTAATTATTTTTCCACGTAAAACATAATGTTTAATTAACATTCGGAATTCTTTTTTCTGCATATTTACTATTAGTGTCATTATTGTACAACTACAACAAGAAAAAAAAACTTCATATTTACAAAACAACGAAAACAATTTTCTTTAAATGAGTATAAAAGACAACCTATCTGTAAGATTTCTTTGAAATTCTGAAAGTAGACACCAGAAACATGACCGAAGCCAACAGCATAATCACCTTAGCGAAAGTGTTGCCAACCTTTAAAAAATGTGTCTTCCGTCCAACCGCCCTCATATTACGACACCTTAAGTTTTTAAATAAAATATTGTTCCTACTCTAGTCTTAAGACGAAGTTTCATTCTAGATCTAACAAACGGTCTAGAAGTTTTTGTTACACTTTATGTCTACATCTACAATCTTTGTTTCAGAAAGTTACCCCATTCCTCTTAGTACGTACTTAACTATATATCACTTGTTTTAATAGATATTATATTTTGTCACATCTCATCATGCACAATTTTATTGTTTGTCTTATTATAAGATATTTTTTTATATATAGTTTATTGTGTGAATCTTGATTTATCCTTGTTGATAATTTTGCCTAGTACTCAACATAACATGCACTTAACATTGACTGCCGTATGCATAGATACAAACTTAAAATACTCTAAGTAGCGTTTTAACTAGTGGCCACTAAGAACAGTTAAAATTCTACTAAAATTTGGTATGCATAGTTGTATTTTTACTGGTTATTAGTAAGAAGACAACTAAGGTAGATTTTATACGGCAACACCGCAAAATTTGTTCGTTTATTGAAGTTGTGTTTAATACCGGCATTTAAATAAACGTCAATACGAATTTTATAACACCCATTTTCTACATAATATTGATATCAATTGTCGTATTATTCACATTGTAGCACGTTGGAGAGGAAGTGTGCATGATTCAAGAATATGGGATGAATGTCAGCTTAAAACTAAATTTGATAACGGTGAAATCATTGGCATTTTATTAAGCGATAATGGCTATTCTTGTTGATTTATTAAATCCTCTCACAGCAGCAGAATGCCGTTATAATCAAGCTCATATCCGAACAAGACATTGTGTCGAAAGATTATTTGGGATTTTAAAAAACAAATTTCGAGTTTTTTTTAAATGGCATACAATTAAATTTGACTACCGCAAAAGCACCAATAATTGCAGTAGCAATTTTGCATAATATTTGTTTAAATGAATAAATAGAAGATCATGAGGAGGAAAGGGAAGAGAGGGAATGTGAGGAAGATAATGCCAACGTTCCTGATAAGCCAGTAGGAAATATTTTTCGTAGACAATACACAGAAAGACATTTCAATTAATTAAATAAATATAATATGTACATAAATTTTAAATAAATGTTATTCANAATGTGAGGAAGATAATGCCAACGTTCCTGATAAGCCAGTAGGAAATATTTTTCGTAGACAATACACAGAAAGACATTTCAATTAATTAAATAAATATAATATGTACATAAATTTTAAAAAGCTGTTATTCACTTCTTTTTCTTAAAAGTCTAATCCTTTCTTCTTGATATAATTTTTCGTTATGCACTTTTTATTAATGTATTTCTTCAGCATGTATCATTGCCTGTTCGATTTTATTTTATTTAAAGAAATAAATATAATTACCTCAGGCATTCTTCAAGCGAAAAGTGAGGTTACAAGCGTTTTAAACATGGGTCACTTGGCTACTAAGATTTAGTTCTAACTAAGGATTAAAATCCTACTAAATATCACTATGCATACGGTTCTATATAGTAGCGTTTTAAATTGATTTTAAAATGACGTTAGTAGCCACTAAAACACTTATTCGATTATTCGATCACATTTTCATTCCAATAATTATTTGTCGACAACATTTCTTATAGGTATATAGTTAAATCAAATATTCTGAATATATCTCCGATTTACATCATGTGGATTTATTCATTATTTCCTGTTTTCTCTTATACATCGCTTATATTAGTACCATATTTATTCGATAAATGATATAAGAATAATATGTAATATACCTTTCTGTTGGGTATATAAATTACATAAATACATACATACATATGTTTGATGTTTGGTCTAGTGTCTAGTGGCTTAAGCAGTCGGTCAGTAATCTCAAAGACTAAGGTTCAAATCTTATTTACGGACATTGGAATTTTATTTCAGAGATGAAATATCCCAAAGACTCTATGTAATTGGGTTCGACTTATTGAGGTGGCATACCAGAAAAGGATTATATAAAAAATAAAAAATAAATACACTAATAATACTTTATTTTTCTGCGTTCAACCAAAGAAATAAAGAAAGAAAGGCATTGCATATAATAAAATATTACTTTTATTTTTTTTTTTTTTTAGATAACTACAAGAATCTAAGTTAAGTTTTACAATACCGAAAATATGAATAATCAACTTTTAAATGTCCAACGTTTGTACCGCCCACGTATCATTAATTTTATTTCATTGTATTTCTCAATTACGATAACCATCGATGGTGGTTTCTTTCGTGTAGTTTAATTACTGAAGTCAAATATTTATTCGCACGCAATGCCTAGAGACGCACGTAACTGAACACGTCGTAAAGGGAAATCAAGTTGCTTGAGTTGGCATTAACCTCATTTGCCGATTTAGAGCAATTACGAAGTTAAATATTTTCTTATCGCCTACACTTTTTGACTGATATTTTATATTTGTAACAATTTTTAGATTTAGTCTTGGTCGTCTGGTTAGTCCTTTAGGATATCGATTTTGGATCGTATACATTTTTGTAACACGGTCAAAGGTTGTGAAGGGTTCACATAGGTAATTTCGTCACATTGGCAAAAATGACTTCTGATGGACAGTCATTAACTCAGGAAAGCTTAAGCGGCTTAAAGGATAAAATGGCCGTGCAGGTAAATTAAAAGCACCTAAACTGAAAACAAATGTAACGATTGTTTATAAATTATACAGGTATAAAAGATAAATTCATTACCTTAAGAGACATTAGTGTTACTATTTTCAAGTAGTGTATTGTTTATGCCGCTCAAGATGGAAGTTAAAATAGTCGAAAGTGTACGTGGTGTAAAACTGCTGTTCGTTAATAAATTTAAATTTAATTTGCTTCGTACCATTACAAGTACTGAAACTACCCACTGGATATGTCGTATACCAAAATGTCGTGCTAAAGTTCATACGCAAGGTTTGTTGTTTGTCGTAACTGTTATAATGCAAAAAGACGAAATTTACCTTTATTTTTATTTGTTTTCTTTTATTTTGAAAAGTTAGTTATATTTAATACAAATTTTCGTTCAATTATAATTTAATTTTTATTTAAGCAATAACAATTTTGGAGGATTAACATGCACTCCGGGGGTCGTTATAAGTCATGGGTTGCATTGCAGGGGTCGTTTGGTGGTCGATGTTACCAAATTGCATATCTACAATTTTCTACCCACTGATCGTGTTAGGAAATTACCATTGCCGTCGATTTTGACTTGGACATAAAATGATATTTCGATACTTTCGCTATAGTTTTGTTACTAGATATTGTCATATTCGTCATCCGCTTAGTAAATTATGTTTGTAGAATTATCCAATTTAGTGATTTATGTAATTTGTTCGAATTTTAATCAATTTTATGTACGTGTGTTTTGTCAATGTAACTGCTATAATTCAATAGATGCACACACGTTTTTGCAAAAGAATGTAGATTATAAATACAATTACAGTTTTATGAATCCCTTGCTAAGTTAACTCTGATTGATTAAAAGTTAATAACTGTCGCTGTTGACTGACACGATATTTTCATGAACGTATTTCCTGTTCATTTAAATTAGCAACAAAAGAATACTGCGGTTTGTATACGTTTTATGTCTGGTTATTGCGTAATACGTTGGATTCGATCCAAAATTTATTGATAGTCGCCTATTTAAAACACACACATTCAGGGACCAAATGATAAAATATACATCGGCAAAGCGAACGTGAAAACAATGAACAACTGTACAAACGATGCCTGTTCCTAAATTCGTTTCGTTTTAAATTTGCCACGTGTTGGAATGATCAGTCGAACGTCGCCAGCTGTTGATGGAATAAGTAATTTTGGAATTGCAAAAATTTTAAAATAAATAATAAATATATTCCTTTTAATTATTTTAAGGAATCAAATAATATAACTTAACATTTTATATATTTTAATTTACATTACGAAAATTCCGTTAAATTAAATTCCATCGAAATAATATTTTTATTCTGTCAGATTTATCAAAATTATTTTAAATAACCTTTTAAAAGTTTTCGTTGGAGTTACTCCGCTATTGTTTCTATAAACAGATTTTTTTCATTTATCATATTGTAGAAATATCGGTAACACGTGTGCAAAAAAATAGATGACGAAAACTTATGTCGAGCTTATAATTAGAAATCTAATTATTTAAAATTCTGACGTGACTATAGTGGTATTCCTTTCACCAAAAATTAATGGTTTCTTAAAATATAACTTATGTAACTATATGTGCAGTGTAATGGTTTGCCCCAATGTTACTTCATTATTAATGGTCCGATATAGAAAAATTTTTGAAGAATAATTTTTAATAGTGTTACGAAATTGAACCGTCAGGATATACGCTCATGTTGTGTGATTCCTTATTTCATAAAAATAATTAATAATTAATGTGTCATATATTTTTAAAATATTACTTTTTATGAAAAAAAGCTCAGCCATTTTCGATGTAATTTATTTGATTTAATATTTTATGACATACAGTATTTAAAAAAAAATTTAATTCAATTGGCTCTTAACCAAGTATTTGATTAACATAAATTTAAATTTCAGATCATTTCTTAGTAGGCATCAAAATAAAACAGGAAATACCATTCGAAAGAAACAGACGTAAAAACAAACGAACAGATTATGTAGTGATTAAAGCGATGGACGTAGAGGTTAGATTACGGTATGAAGAAAAACTAAATCAACAGTTAGGCCTGATTCGGGAAAAGGAAGATGTGGAGATGGGGAGATATCAAATGAAAAATTGAACAAGTAGCAAATAAGTACAAAAACGAGAACAAAAAAAGGGGCAAGAAATTGTTCGACGAAGAATGTCAAACAGAATTGGCTAGAAGAAATCATTTGAGAATGAAGTGGCTAAAAATAAATAGCAAACACTTGCAATTACAAGATCATAGGCGAAAATGTAAAACAATACTAAGAGAAAAAAAGAGAAAACGCAATGAAAGGCTCATTGATGAAATAGAGGAAAATTATAGAAATAAAGAAATAAGGAATTTATACCTTGGATTAAAAAGAGAAAGAAAGGGATATGTTACAAAACCTATATTCTATAAAGATAAAGACGGACAATTAATAGAAGGAGAAGAGGAGATACTAGAAATGTGGAAAGAGCACTGTAACAAATTACTAAAAGTACTGACAAGGGAGACAGTGACAGAAGAAAATGTAGAAAGAGAGGAGCAAGAAGAACAAGAGATAGAAGGACCTCCTACCCTAAAGGAAATAGAAGAAATAATTACGAACATGAAAAGTAATAAGTGTCCTGGAAACGACCAATTATCAGCCGAACTTTATAAATACGGGGGCGAGGCCCTGTGTAAATGGATGTACATATTGTGTGAAAAAATTTGGAGTCAAGAAAATTTACGAAAAGATTGGAACGAAGCCGTACTGATACCTATACACAAAAAAGGAGACAAAATGAAATGCACAAATTACAGAGGAATTGCACTTCTAAACGTAGCATATAAAATCCTAGCCACGCATCTTAAAAATAAAATAACTAAGAAAATCGAAAAGGAAATAGGCGAAGGTAAGGTAGGGAGACCGCCTTTCATCATTACTTGTTCAATTGTGCCCTAGAGTTAGTAATAAGACGAGCCGGACTCAACAAAAATGGTCTCCTATATCATAAGAGACACCAGTGCATGGCATTTGCTGACGATATAGTCATCCTGACAAGAAACCAAAGAGAGCTCTAAAAATGTACTTTAAAGCTAGTGGAAGCCGCACAAAGAATGGGTTTACAGGTAAACGAAGACAAAACGAAACTGGTGACGTGGAATGTAACAAACAATAACGGAAAAAACTTTAGCTTCGAAGAAGTGGAACACTTCACTTATCTAGGTACGGAATTCTACAGAAGACCAAATACCAGAGAGGAAATACAAACAAAAATAATGAAGGGAAATAGATGCGTACACGGACTGAGGAAGCTTCTGCACAATAAAAACCTTTGCTAGAAAATTAAAATTAAGAATTTACAAAACGATCATAAGGCCCATAACAACATTTGGAAGTGAAGTCTGGACTATAGGAATAAAAGAACACAAATGGGAGCGACAAATATTAAGGAAAATATACGGCGGGAAAAATGGTCAAGAAGGATGGGAAAGGAGAACAAATAGGGAAATACAGGAACTTTACAACGAACCCAATACCGTAGCGGTAATAAAAGGGCAAAGATTGAGATGGTTGGGTCACGTTATGAGAATGAGCAACGATAGAGTACCAAAGAAGCTAATGTAAAGTAACATTGGGGTAAAAGAAGAAGAGGAAGACCAAGGACGAGATGGAAGGACGAAGTAATAAAAGACCTAGAAGAAAGTAGAATTTATAGATGGAAAGAGAAAACATAGGACAGGAAAACATGGAAAAGAATCGTGGAAGAAGCCATGGGCCTATTAAGCCTGAAGAGCTAAACTATATATAAATTTAGGCAATAGACAAAAATAATGGTGTATATTATTTACAGAAAGCGAGTTTCAACAATTACTGTTTTGAGATAAGTGTTGGAAAGTCACAAACGACGGCGATTATGCGTTAGATGATTAATTTCTAGACGATTTAATAAAATTTGTTTATTGATATATTCTAACGTCACATTTTATAAATTTTACGTTATAAAAAACTTAACCACAACTTTTGTTTATAAAATCGTATCGTTAGTTAACTAATTAAAAATAAAATTAAAAAATTCAGCATGTACAAGTCTAACAAAATAACAATTAAGTGAAGGTATAATTAAGATAAAAAATTCTGATTAACGGTTTCTTATTGTAAAAACTTGGTGTCATTAACGCTCACAAAAAGACTCTCTTATCGCAAGATAGGGTATATTTCCACTATAACGTAACAAAAGTAATAGGGAAAAGAAGAATAAAAAATTCCCATTCGTGTAGCTAGCTCTGGATAATGATAAACAATAAGCGCTGATCTATATACCCGAGTATTGGTTTTGTTCGTCGAGTTTTCAATATAACTTCCGATTACTCGGGAAACTCGGCCGATATCGAAAAGCCTCGCATGAAATATCCTAGCTCTCATACCACTGTGGGTAGTCGAACTCGAAAATTTTATGTAAGTGGAAGAGTACATTTATAACATTTATGATATCAATATAGCATTTTCGGTAAAGTCCTATTTATCACAGTCTCAACAAACAAGTGGAAACATGAATTTTATGGCTTTGTAATTAGATTCATTCGGAAATGTCTAATTATTATTAGTTTATTTATTCTTAAAAAAAATTATTAATACTAATTGCAGTTTGGCCATTTAAAAGTTATTAATGAGATTGAGATTTCACTATCTTAATAATTCATTTTCAATCTGAAACTGCAACTAAAGTTTTCTGCATTTTCAAGGGCTATTCAAGAAATACGTAGACTGTTTAAATTGGGCGGGCCCAGTTGGTTCCAGGGTAATCCGCTTGGTCTCGCCTTCTTCGTACAGATCAATTGATTACAAGGCAGTTTTTTGATTGCAAATATCATTATTGGTTGATTAGCTACGCAGTTTTTTGTGACGTGCTTTCTGTTCGTTTGGCGAATTTTATAATGAGTGACTTGAACGAGCAAAGAGTTGCTGTGAAATTTTGTGTTAATCTCGGAAAATCTGCGAGTGAAACTTTTGAGATGCTCAAGACGGCTTACGGCGACGTTGCTATGAAGCATGCGACATGTTTTAAGTGGCATGCACGTTTCAGAACCCGCGAGTTTTTGACCAAACACTCGATCACTGTTCTTCCCCACCCACCCTACTCACCTGACCTCGCTCCTAGTGATTTGTTCTTGTTCCCCAAACTCAAAAAACTTTTGAAAGGAAAAAGATTTGAGACGATTCCTGAGATTGAGGCAAATACGACGAAAGAGCTGAAGAACATCACAAAAGAAGCATTTCAGGACTGTTTATAAAAGTGGAAACACCGTTGGGATAAGTGTGTACTTTGAAGGGGACCCAGACATGTAACCTCTAAATAAAGTATATTTTGTTTCGTGACGTGAGTCTACGTATTTTTTGAACAGACCTCGTAATCATATTTTTCCATCAGATGAATCATTGACAATACAATTCCAATAAGGACTTCAACATATTTTTTTTAATGTAAATACGATAACTTGATACAATTAATTATTGTAATAAAATTTCCCTGATTTTTACTTCGGTTCTATTTTATTATGAAATACTTATGTCAACTGAAATTATTCAAGGTGTTTTGAAATTCCTTAATATATCTTTGTTCGTTTAATCATTTACTTATTTGAATATCTCAGTTTATTTCAGTTCTCTTGGACTTCGTATTTTACAGAAGAAAAATACCTTGAAGCCCTTTTTCTCATAAGAATTTTTTTGTGTGAAAAAAGATTTCAAATGAGACAAGAAGTATTTATTCAAACACCGAAATATAATTAAATATAAAAATATCTATTTCGAAATCTTTGTCTAATATTTTTTGGTGGCAAATAAGTTTTACAATTATTTCCACAGTCATTATCAATTTTATAAGTGATCTTATATAAGCCGAATGCTTATATAAAAAATGACATTTTCCGTAAACTTAAACTGAAGATAGAACTGTCGTTTTTGCGGATTTGTGTTTGAACCAAGGTCAGATATTACCTTTTAAAATAGTGCGACTTTTTCAGAATGATCCTGTATAAAACACATGTATAGTAAATTTAATGGTTTCCATAATTTAACGTAAAAAATATTTGTTGTTTAATAAAGATTTTGAAACACATATTGATTTACTTTTTGTCGTAACACATTATATTTTATAAATTTGAATTTTTTATTGATTAAACGTTCAACAATAAAATGATAACTATATTCCAATCATTCAAACCGAGAATTTACATGTTTTCTTACTATAACATAATAGCGCTATTATTGTAAGTTATAGCTTCGAATACTCATAACTATAAAACAGCTCTGTAATCAATGAAGTAGTAAATAAAGAATTAATGTTCATTCCTTAGTACGATGAATTGTTGGCTATGAATTAATAAAAATAAAATATACAATAAAATTATTTTACAAATTTTGTCCATACACAATTTATACTTTTTATTTTAATATTGTCATTTCGTTAACCTAAATATAACAGAAACCATTTATTTCAGGGAATTACATCTTTATGATATCGAGCTAACTATTTCACGATCAACTAACGTCAACTTTATTTAATGTCATAAAGTTGAAGGAATGCCGTTTTTCTTCTATGTAATTTATTAAATCGACCACATCAAGATTTATATGTACGATGCTTTTAAAACACTTGATACCATCTACAATAATTTTGCTTTGCTAAGTAAATAATCCTAAAATTACTACAATAAGATAGTGAGAAATGCCAGATCTTTTATAAAAATAGACTTTACGCCTATTGAACCACTCGACCCTCACGTGTATGTCTTATATATAGAATAGAAAGCTTCGTATCAGTTTGACAGACAATTTAACTCATTTTTATGATAGGAATAATAAATAACTATTTAAAAAATTAAAAATACTAACTGCAACTGCAGCCGTAGTTGACATCCTAGTTCAACTATTATATTAATTAATATATTTTTATCAGTACTATGACTTTAAAAAGAAAATTTTGTAGGAATTAATTACATAACCTAACATCTTTATGAAACTATATAGGGCCAATATCGTACAAGACTCTTCGGTTTATTTTTACGTCAGGAATCAAATGGTGAAGTTTGACCACGAGGTTCGAAGACGTTTAGAAATATAAATATTTACTGAATTCGTAACAAATTCCTACCGCTTAAAACTTCTAATTTAATGTAAGCTTCTCGGTGCTTATATTGTGGTTTATGTTTGTATAGTTAAGAGTTCAGACAGTCGGATGAAAAGGCATATTGCTATTTATCCTGGCGTCTTGTTTTGTGTTTTAACTTCACTTGAGCGACACAAAAACTTCTTCTGACGAGCCTATACAAAAAGCGAAATAATGCTATTTTCTTTTTTCGTGACTGTTCTATAACACTGGACGTTCAGGTCAGGTTTTTTATGAAAATCATTAATTAAAAGAACATTTAGTCATATATCTCGCATGAAAATAAATTAATTTAAATGTAAATTTGATTATTACAGGAGGTGGGATTAAAGTATTGAATATTTAAAATAAAGCGGTTATTTAAAAAAAGGTGAAACAACTTGATTTTATTTTTTAAAAATACACATTAATATGTGCATCTGCGATTCACCTTCCGACTTGCATTTGTTTTGTAGTTATGACGTCATCACAAAAAATACAATATTCATTTTTTGTAGTGGATCCGATTGTGATTTTTCTTCCCTTTATGACCATGCAAATAAATAAGGCTGCACAAAAAAAATTCTGAAAAAAATCGAGATGAATATTTAATGTTGATATTATCCTAGATAACAAATAATTGAACGGTACGTAAATTTTTTGTTGTACCTTTCGTTTTTATCTTACAGCCTATAATAATAATAATGTAGCAGCATATCAACATTAAAATAATGCTCAGCTCGATTTTTCTTAGATTTTTTTTGTGCAACCTTATGATCACTATCGGATTCCACTACAAAAAAATCTACGTGATCATTAAAAAAAAATTGTGATGACGTCATAACTACAAAACAAATGAAAGTAGGAAGGTGAATCGCGCATATTAATGCGTATTTTTAAAAAATAAAATCGACATATTTCACCGTTTTTTAAAAAACCGGTTGAGTTCGCTTTTTTTAAATATTTCATAGTTAATCTCACCTGTATATTTAATACAGTTTATTTGCATATTATTTATAAACGTAAACAGGGAAATACTGTTGAGACTGTATTCAAATAACTTTCCAGATTATTTCAGTGAGTTGTGTGTAGCCAACGCAAATAACACTACTGCTTTCGGGTTGTATATACAACATGTATTAACTGTTAAAAAAGTTTTTATTTTTGTAGCCTGCCCGGCACATTGTTATATGAAAAATCGACATTGTATCAAATGCTAAGTCACAAAATATACATTGACTATCAAATTAAAATGAAAAATGTTTGGCAAGAATTCGATCATCAAATATTTATTAAACTACTTAGGTACATGTAAGTATAAAACTAAAACAAATATACATTTTAGTGGGTCGCAGTTTATAACGATGAGAAAACTGTTAATTGATGAAAATACTGTGAAACGCCTTAGCAAATGACGCTTAAAATAAAGGAGGTTCTTTGAAAAAGCAAACTAACGTCAATCTGAGAACAATAGTTCGAAAAATGCGAATTTAGAACTCTAGAAAATTGAAAATCATAGCTAGTTTTGGCTGTTATTGTTCTATCTAAATTATTTAATTAGTGGAAATTGTTTATGAATTTGATACATCACTCAATGAATAAATCAAAAACATTGAAAATTGAACTCTAAACAACAGTCAACTTTCTCCAAAGATATTTAATAATTACATTGTAATTATTCTAGCGATTTACGTAACAATGTAAATGTTTGAATAATACAATCGTAAATCAAATGTTGCATTCAAGGGATTTCAACATTACATTTAGACAACTGCACCGGAATGATGCTGTAGTGAAAGTAGGGAAATCAAACACGGCATATAGTCTCGATCTGAATAATATTCTAAAACTAGCGGCATAAAACGCGTATAACAATAGACGAAAGGTGTAGCACCGATAATGCAACGTGTATTTCTTAAGCACTGCACAAAACGAACTGAAATAAATGCTTAGTAAACTGTGAAATATAGTTAACCGTAATTCTGTTAAAACATTTAGTTGTTCCTTGTTAATTATATCAATAATTATTGTTTTTTATACATTGCAACTGCTTTACATGACATAGAAGTGTAAAAAATGTAAACTTTAATGTAATTGTGACTTTCTAGAAGAAATTACGAGCAAGTTAAAAGGACTTTATTTTCTTTAATTTTTTTTTTTTTGTATATTGCATATTGTGTTGATGCTAGTTGTGTAATAATATTGTTAAGGTATAACACGTAAAAGGTATATTAAAATTTGATAGTGTAACTGAATTTTTATAGCTTATGTTAAAAAGATTAAGCAATACACCATTATGCAATATTATCGGATACACATTTTCTTAAAAAAAACTTTGTCGCTCCATTCGAAATTAACTTGTAAGATGTCGATAAATTCATAAAAATGTAAATTATTGCCTATGTTTTTTCAGTATCGTATAACCTAAGTAACTCGTTTTGGAATTGTTTCATCGAGGAAGTACATAATTAATGCAAAAAAAAAAAAACGAAGCAGTCTTAAAATATTTTGTGAACTATGTTTCTGACACTGTTTCTTAAAAAGTTTTAATTTTATTCGAAAAGAATTAACTTACTAAATTGCATCGTTTGTTATAAATATGCATTAATTTCATTCAAGGAATATTGTAACATTGATAGAATTTAATAACAATGAACTGAAATGTTCTCAAATTGCGGAAAATATGAAAATTATTTTGTGAAAATTCATAATGCAAACCAATCAATCAATCAACCAATCAAGAAGCTGGGAATGGAAGTTTTAATAAGCAAGCCTCTAAACAATTTTTTTTTGTTATTGATTTTTGTTTTGTTTTTGAATATGATTGAAGTAATTTTGAAATCTACATAGATTACTAAATGAATTATAATAATTATCCTATTACTTTCATTCCTAAGTGTGAAATGCAAACAGAATTTGTCTTAAACACCTCAGTGTTTCAAAAGACAAGTTTATGCCTAAAAGTTCTTTTTTTAAGATGAAGAATATTGCCGATAGATTATTTCCAATGTGGAAATACTAATACTTAAAGTTTAATTACATGTAACCTCGTCAGCGTTTAATATTATTAAATTAATTGACGATTGCCATTTTCTACGATAATTAATGTTAAATATGTATTTATTGCATGCGATTGCGAAGAATATTTAAATTAAAACAAAAGAGAAAGTTTCATTGAACCCCTGATATTTGGCTTTGCGAATCGATTGTATTTCCTCTGTTATGCCAGAGAAGTTAAAAAAGCTTAATGAAATTTTGCCGTATACGATTCAAAATTTGTTCAAAAATGCATCAAATTTCGTCAAATTTCGCCATTAGAAATATTACATAAAGTCAATTAAGTCACTGATGAGGAGAAAAATAATACTTTCACCAATTTATTTGTTGACTTTATTTGGCATGTGCCTTTTCTTTCCTTTCATACATAATCATTTCTGCATTTACATTGTATTATACGTATCCTCAATTTCCTCCAATCTCTCATTCACCAACCTTAGTACTTCCATACCTAGGGCCGTGCGGTGGCATGGAGCAATGGAGCGGTCGCTCCAGGCGCCTCTGGTATGAGGGCGCCCGAACGGGCTAGATATTTTGCTATTTGTTTTTTATATTCATGAATTTTGTTGTTTATAACGATCTCTGCTCCAGGCGCCAAAATACTACCGCATGGCACTGTCCATACCCTTTTCTGTTTCGCACTCCGTCATCCCGCTTTTTCGTATAGTTCAACTCTCTGCTTCCCCCATTTTAATAAATTTGTTCAGTTCCCTGTCCTCTTCACCACCTCCGCAAGCATCTGTCTTGTCCAACTCTTCTCCCACTATCTCTTATTTTCTATTCATTTCCCACCGCCCTCTCACTTAAATCCTCTCTCTACTCGTCTCTTGCAGGACTATATATATTGGGCTGGATCTCTCTACCTTTATTGCTTTCTTTATTGTCCTTTCTTGCTTCCTCTCCAATATCTTGTACTACTGCACCTCCAGATCTCCGTTCTGTACATCGCCATGCTTCAGGCGAAAATTTTCCATACCCCAATCACTTCCTCCAAATTTCCTCCTCTTTTGTCTCACATAATTTTCCTCAAGCCTTCTTCCGCCCTTCTTACCTTCCCACAGACATGCTTGACATGTTTTTTTGAAGCTGCCATTCGCGCACATTACATACCCCAAGTATACGCACTTCCTCGCCTCTTCTGTTGTTCTCCATTGTACTCTAACTTTACTCCCTTCCTTTTTCCTCCCCCTTTTTGAAAAACCGTGACCTTCGTCTTCTTTGCATTTAGCTCTAACCCACTTCGATCCTAATATCTCTTCAATCTAGCTGCCTTTCAGCCTTTGCTCTCCTTCCATCATTAAAACCAGGTCATCAGTAAAAGCTAATTACCATATCTTCGACCTCCTTAGCTTTACTCCGCCATCTTGTTCTATTATCAAAATTGTTTTCATGTGTTCTTGTTCAACATTTTTTACACTGAAATTTCAGGCAGCGTGGTTTCATTAGAAACACTAGAAAATAATCTATAAAACTTTTCGGAAAATGTCATTTTTTTCGAACGGGCATTCGGTTTGAGGTCGGTCCTGTATCCATTTGAATATGCGTCGCGTTGAAAATCAACATCCTTTGGCGGGAATAATATGAAATGTTGCAAAACAACCTTTATTGCCTATAATTCGGCGTTATTTTCATATTTCATTCAAAACTAATATATTTTTATCTGGCACACCCTTCAACATAGAACCGTCTTTTTGCATATTTTGAGTTGGGCTATGGTTAGCTATCACCTTTTAAAATAGTGGGACACATTTCAGAATGACCCTGTATAATATAGCCTAGACAGCCTAGATGTAAAATCAAATATCTGAATATGCAGAATGTGTCTTTGAATCGAAAACAAGTCATTTGGTTTATTTATACTCCGTATAGGTATCCAATATTTAAATGTATCACCTGTTAAAATAGTGTCACACATTTCAGAATGAACCTGTATAATATAGCCTAGACGGCCTAGATGTAAAATCAATTATCTGAACATGCAGAATGTCTCTTTGAATCGAAAACAAAACATTTGGTATTTGGTATAGTGTATTCAATATTTAAATGTATCCAATATTTAAATGTAAAACCGTATGGACGCATAAATTTAGACAATTTAGTACATATATTGAAGTAACATGTTAATCGATTTTGCATCATGTTCAAAATTAATGCGTCAAGAGTATCATAATTAAAAGGTCAAATCCCTCTCGAGTGTACAACCCTCAAAGCACATAAATATCCATTAAAATTAATTCTATGAATTTCGTTGGATATACGATTACATATTGATTGCTGTCGTTAGTACTCATATGATGGAATAGTGTCATTTTATTTGGTCACATCCGATTAAAAGTCTTTAAAAGTTTAGTACCATTTGTTATCAATTATACACATAATACAACGAAGAAGAAATGAAGCATTTGATGCACCTTTGTAAATAAAAGTCTACGCTCGGATAAATAATTTTACGGAATTAGTACGGCAAGCAGCGTAAATCCTGTAGGAAAGCTTGGGAGATGGGTTGTGAAAGTAAATAACGATGCCAGAAGAAATGTGATATTGTAACTATGGCACAAAATTACATAACGAAAACATTTTTTGACAAAAGTGAGTTAAGAGTTAATGTAAGGGGTTATCCATTTTTCGGTTTCAAAAGTAAAGTTAAATAAAACACACATAAAGCTATGATTTCGATGAAACTTTTATTTCATTAAAATGCTTGGACCTTGCCATTACGTACGAAATACAGTCATTTAAATGACCGCCTCTAGATTGCTTGCAGCAGTTGATCCTTTTGAGGTAGTTTTCGCACATTTGATGTCGCCAAAACGTGAAATTACGCGTTCTGGAAACTTTCCATGCAATAAAGCCAAAATCGGTAGTGTTGTGTGGCTCGTGGCACCGTCTTGTTGAAACCACATATCGTCCAGATCATAATCTTCAATTGCAGGTCTAAAAAGTCGGTTATCGTACGGATATAGCGCTCTGAATTGACGGTAACGGTTCTTCCAGCGTCATTTTCGAAAAAATACGTCCCAATGACGCTTCCAGACCATACTGCGCACCAAACAGTCACTTTTTCCGGATGCAATGGCTTTTCCACAATCACTTCTGGGTTCTCCGAGCCCCATATGCGACAATTTTGCTTGTTGACGTAACCATCGAGTGAGAAGTGAGCTTCATCGCTGAAGAAAATTTTGTTCGAAAAATCAGCATTGAAAGCCTGTTGCTCTAGCACCCAATCTGCATATCTACGGCGTTGTGCATGGTCAGCCG
The DNA here is from genome assembly GCA_018397195.1 of Lethrus apterus. NCBI lineage: Eukaryota > Metazoa > Arthropoda > Insecta > Coleoptera > Geotrupidae > Lethrus > Lethrus apterus. The sequence continues at coordinate 8 of JAFFZR010009992.1, read as the reverse complement.
GCTTTAAT
>JAFFZR010009990.1:0-13986 GCA_018397195.1 Lethrus apterus | reverse complement strand
AGTGACTGTACAAGGTACTAATAAATAAATTTTAAATTGTTTGTGTGCTTAAGAAGCATCTGTATTCTTATTTGCTCCTGTCTATTGCTTATTATTTAGTAAAATTTATTTATTACTACTTTATACAGTCCCTTGCAACAGCAACTATCATACTGAAAACCTAATTTTTACTTTTAACTCTTTTAGTTATGTAAGAATAGACTAAATTATTTGATTATCAACCAAATTCAGAGAGTTTACTTCTATTGAGCTACTAAAACCGAAAAAAAGGTGTAATTTAATTTTAAAAAAATTGACAAAATTGTGGTTTTTAATTTTCTTTTAATATGTTTACAAAAATTTGCCTCAGAATTGAATTCTAAGCTACTCTTTCAAATAACTTTTTGGGATTTCATGTCATCTAACCTCACTTCTTGCAAATTAGTAGCATATTTTTTCAATTACCCGCCATATTAGTGGTCACGTGACATGGATCAAAACGAATTTTTGGGTTTGTGGACATGCACAACCTATCCCCAAAACGAATTTTACCATATTTCAATAATAAAAAAAATTCCCATATGTTGCAACATTTCTGCCGGTCACTGTACAAACAAAATTAAAATTGAATATTAAAACCAAACAAAGAATTCAACTTAGGCGAGACCTTCCTTCGACGTGCTTTACTTGTGAAAGCTCACTCACTGACTCCAACGTCGAATGATTGGTGGTCGGAATTGGGGAACTCTGGATTCCTCTGGTTAGTCTAATAGAACCTATATAACACTTCCACCAAGCACTGGATTGTTTTTCTGAGTAAATTTCAATACAAGTCGTACTCTGCAGGTAAAATGATGATCCTGGATGACGAGTCTATTTTAGGGTTCACTCCACTCCGTAACGAAGTTGGTCAATCGCAACTCCAGATACAAACGTAGATACGTATGCAAACGCATATGCAAAGACAACGGCTAGTGCACAAACAGGAACGGCCACAGAATCAGACGCCAAAACACCAAAGGAAACAGACACAAGAACAGCCACAACAGGCACAAAATGCAGCAACAACAACGCATCAAAGACACCTTACCTAGTCTAACAATGACCGACCCTTGATTTGAATTCTCGTGCAACTAAATAAGTGCGTTGTTTATTAACTAATGAGCACTAATGCTTAGCTCGCAAAACAACAAACACACGCCTGGACAAGGCGTGTCATATAAACGTACACCAAAAATCACCTAAAATTTCTCGCCGCTGATTGGTTGCTCCAAGTTTATTACCTTACATGGAAAGCTACTAGAATATTCTGTTATTATGAGGCAAATGGTACCTCTAGCGACCTCGATTGACCGGGTGGAAAATTTCTACTACACCTCTAACGCTAACCTCTAACGTCTAACTAATATATATCTTAATAAGGGTATCCTAATAAAAGCGGAAACTTCAGAATAATGTAAATTAAATTATTGAGTAAATAATTGACAAGTGACGGTCCAAAAAACCGTTACAACCTTCAAATATTTGTGTTTCGTTTTGGGTTTTTATGTTGATTTATATATTTATTTATTTTTATATTTTTACCCACCCAACGATTTATGCGAGTAATTTATCTTCAAGTTTCGAATTTTAAGAATTCATCTCTAGATTCTGCATTTTAAGTTTTGGGTTTATTTCTTAAGTCGATGAAAACCCGACGAATATACAAAATACATTCGCACGTAAACTAAATTACTTATATTTATATTTACTTTATTTATAAATGGAAAATAATGCGAAATACAGTAACCTTTTCTTTACAGTATAAATATTTTTGATTACTGGTCCGACCAGTTTCCCCATGTTTACCAGACAAGTGCCAGGAACGTACGCAATTTTTTTTTTTTTTTAATATTTGTCATATTCTGTTTAAAGTTGACTTATTTATTTTTAGTTGCTAGTTGCGTACGACGTCAACTGTATGTATTTTTTGTACAATTATACTTATTTGTAATTAATTTATTTACTAGGATAAATTATTATGTAATTGGTAATTTGAAAAATGATAGCCCCTAGTCTTGCTACGAAATCCTCTCTTTTGGCAAAGCGCTGGACTCGAAACCATGGCCTCGAGCTTCGCTAATCAAGTTACATGTTCATACATTTTTTAATATATTTGCAACTAATTATGTATGAAATTATAGGATGACTTCGCTGTGCGTGTTGAAATTCAAATTATAAACTTTTATAATACAAATTGTATTAAATAAATAATCAGTAAACCTAACAGATATTTAATACTTTTGGGACGCTTAAAAACTAGTCCACAATTTAGAAATTAATTATATCCATATTCCCCATAGTCTGCAATGTCTACTTAGTTTTGTAAAGCAATCTTCAAAGTAGACTGGTTAAGCTATAAAGTTTTTGAACGGCTGCCGCTTCAATACAGAGACTATTGCTATTCTCGCCATTGTGTGCGAACCCACAATCTTTGATGTGGAGATTATCATATTATACGTTCCAGCTTTTACGTCTGGTGAATGGAACGTTAACAAATATTTTGTCTTCGGCATTTCAACTATTTATAGTATATTTTATATATTATATTTTAAAACATGTAGCTGATGGATTTCAAAATAATATATAACATGATAAATGGTTAAACAGGAAACTAATAAAAGTTTTATAAAAAAAAACATTCCTTGGTATTGCTATAATAATTAATCTAAACTGTTTTTGCGACTAGAGTAGTAAATAATGAGAACGATACAAAAAATATTGCTTGATACCTTAGAAAATGTAAGTATGTCCAATTTAACTTAACTGAATTGCATCGAAAATTCTGTCTAAAATTTATATCATTCATATTTTCCTGTTTCATTCCGAAGTTTAAATCAAAGTAAATCCAAATATCAGTATAATGTTCAAAATAAATGCTCTTCATCTAAAATTTAACTGCTCATAAAATAGCACAACTAAGCCACAGCTCACAATAAATTCAACAAGGCCTGCACATACGGACTAAATAATGTCATTTGGAGCGGTTTAAATTCAAACTAACATCGGAATAACGTAATTAAATCTATGGCGTTAGGATAAATTAGAGCGCACCGTTAATTTGAATTTAAACAAATAACGAGACACATATTCTCTCATAAAGGAGGACTTTGAATGCGCGGAATTTCTCCTGCTACATTTAACTAACACTTATAGGAAGTGAATTTTAAATAAAATTGCTGCAGAGAGCCGCTGGCTTCACATTTGCATTAGAGTTGCAGCTCTGCTAACTACCTCATTTCGAGTCCAGTCGCGTAATTTCCGCTTCCTGCAAGCTCTTATTTGGACAATTCAAGAATCTGCAGCTGGATAAGCTTTCATTCGGTTTATATGATGGAGAAATTAAGACTGGCTTTTTGTTCAAGGATATTATGTTCTATTGTTTCGGCGAATGCATCGACTTTTTATTAAAAAAAAAGTTCGTTCATATTAACGTCGTTTAATAATTTGTAATGCATGCTATTTATTCACTGTTTATTTTGAATTATTTGAAATTTTCAACGATTTGAGAATTGTATTTAATATCGCTTGCTTGAAATTGTTGAGGATTATTTATGCACAGCAACCAAAGCCTCGTCCTGTACTTTTTAATTTATAGTCGAACTCGATGTTTAATTATAATAAGTATTACTAATAGAGTTCGACTCTGTATTGCTTGCGACTGATGCACGGCTCCATCTAGCGGCCAGCGCCGTACATCGCTCTTTAATTAGCAGACCACGTTGATTTAAATTTTATTAACGTAAAGAGGCAAATGTACCTAAATACTGCTTAATTAAGAATCTTGCTTTCATTCGATTTATATGATGGAGAAATTAAGACTGGTTTTTGTTCAAGGATATTATGTTCTATTGTTTCGGTGAATGCATGGACTTTTTATTAAAAAAAGTTCGTTCATATTAACGTTTAATAATTTGTAATGCATGCTATTTATTCACTATTTACTTTAAATTATTTGAAATTTCAACGATTTGAGATTTATATTCAATAATCACTTGCTTGAAATTGTTGAGGTTTATCTATGCACATCAACCAAAGCCTCGTCCGGGACTTTTTAATTTATAGTTGAACTCGATGCTTAATTATAATAACTATTACTAATAGAGTTCGACTCTGTATTGCTTTCGACTGATGCACCGCTCCACCTAGCGGCCAGCGCCGTAACATCGCTCTTTACTTAGCAGACCACGTTGATTTAAATTTTATTAACGTAAAGAGGCAAATGTAAATACTGATTAATTAAGAATGCTGCTGTTAGTTCCGGGTCGGCAGTACACACTGTGCAATCAATCTCCTCGTTGAGCTCACATCAAGCTGGTTTGTGGTCATAACGGCAGTCTACATACCTCGCCTCAATGTTTGTGGATCTTATCTCACATAATTGAATTCATAGCTTCAAGGGGGTAATTTTTCATGTCTAAATATAATGATAATTTACATTTAAATTATATCAATAATTATATCAATATATGCGGAAATATTAATTAAAAATTATCAAATATTTGTTTTGTTTTGAGATGGCGATTTTTTAAGAGAAAATTTCAGTTAACTATGATAAATCAAATAAACAGTAACGTAGATAAATCAATAATAAATAATTATAGGCCAATTGCTATAATATCAAATACGGCTAACAGATTGAAAACAAGCTCCTCATCTTGGACGACATTTACAATAACTGCCGCACGGATGAAAATTCGAATGCTCTGTTTCCAAATGATACATCAGCTTTATTGAAGAAAACATTGTCATAAGACATTGCAACAGCAAATAAGTGCAAAAATTACAATTTCAAACTTAATGTCAATAAAACAAATCTCCTACATTTTCAGATAGTCACATGCAGGAAATAAGAGGGAGCTGGTAGCAGAAGAATGCGGAAGAATGGGACTGAAAATAAATGCCGATTTGAAAGAATAGAGACTTTCACCTATTTAGGAGTGAAAATCACAACTAAAAACGACATGAAAGAATAATTTAAGGAAAGGCTCACGAAGGGAAATAAAATATGATATGAATGTAGAATAAACTGCTAAAGAGTAATGATATGTCAATAAAGTCGAATATAAAATAGTAATTCGATCCACAATTCTATACGGTTCAGAGACTTGGATGCTAACGAAACAAGAGGGAACACTTTAAATATGGGAACGTAAACGACTGAGAATTTATGGAGCAATAAAAAAAAATTTGCAAGTGGAGGAGAACAAACAAGGAGCTGTAAAGTATTTTCGAAGAACCAAACATTACAATGCAAGCGAAAATGATCAGAATAAGATGGAGAGGACACACAGAAAGGTCAGAAGAAGGAAGACTACCGAAGTAGTCATAAGTAAGAAACAAGAGAGAAAGAAGAAAAAAGGAAGGCCAAGAATGAGGTGGGTTAGAGGATGTCGAAATGGATTTGGAGGTGATTGGATTGAAGAAATGCAAGAAATAAGTATAACACCTCTATGACACATTTACTACAGATACACTACTCATAGATCTTAAAACAGATGACCGATTAAACTGAACAGCGAACCTAATTTAAAACTGAACCAATTAACTAATGACTCAGCTTACAGTTGCATCGTTTATGGTTGAGTTAACCGCATTTTATGTATAAAATGCGCACAACATGATAAAAAGAATTATAAACAATTCGTTGAAAAGTACAAGTTCATACTTAGAGATTAAAGGCAGAATATATGAACTTTATATATCACTGCCCTAGGTTATAAGTTTTCTTTAAAAACTCCATTTTCCATTTTTTACCTTAAATAACATTACCTTACCTTAAACTTCATTCCTTCCATAATAAATAAAAAAAAAACTTATAAACAAATTTTTCATCAAAACAAAAGATTACTAAATTGCAAATTTGTTTATAAAGCTTTCATCTGATTTTCCTTTTTGTCTTGAATTTTAAAAGAAGTGATTCGAATGGTCACGAACATGGGGGTCGTAGAGACAAAAGACAAATGGGTTTGTGTAGAGACCGAAGCAATTTAAAAAAGAAACAAACGCAAGAAACATTTTAAAAAAATGTAAAAGTTTTAATAATGAGTGTATTTTCTTTATTTGAATGCAAGTTGAGTCACTTATGTCATTAAATTGAAAACTTCCTCAAAAATATTTTAAGATTAATGTTAATAATATATTAACATTTTTATTTACGGAGATAATATCGTTACATCATACCTTTGTATATCTGTATAGCTACTTAACTTTTATAATAAGTCTCAAATTTGTTTAAAAAATAAACAAATAAGTCGAATAGACTTTTTTAATTATAACACCGGCACGGCAGTTTCGTTAAATATAGGTACTTTTTGTACATTTATTATATTATTCACTATATGATCAACAATTCAAGTAATTTAGATTAGGCTGCGCGTGTAAACTCAAGCCTTTAAAATTATTCGACTTATTTATGGGACAGCAATATATAAGAAATATCGCTAAAAATAAAATAAATAATACAATACTTTAATTACTTTCCATGCAACTTCAATCTTGGTCAAATCATAAAAATGCTATCGCCATACATTGTAGTATGTAATGGATATTTACGTGAAATAACTATTAAGCAATATATGATAATGGGTGCTTTATGTTCCTATAAACTGATGGAATATCTACTTAAAGAATATTTACGTTATAACCATTTCGTTTAACGCTGTTCACTACAATAGTAATTTCTTTAGGTGCAATTACTTCCCTTATCGTGCAGGACTGCATTTTCTCATTACTTCCCTTTAATTCCAGGATGTCTTCTCGTGTATATCCGGTTAGTTAGTTTCATTTAGTTTTTATCGCTTGAAACTGTATCACCAAATCTAGAAACACATTGTTTTTGTGGATTACTCATTGTTCAGAAACAACAGAAATTAATATATTTAATAATAGTTTTCTATATTGAAATAAATTTAAAACAGAATGCAAATAATATTACTTTTTAGACGTTTAACAAGAGCCACAGCTAAATTAGGGTGTCTAAATGTCTGATACTTCATGCTTGTCATGCGTTGGGTCATCTAGCTTGAGGGTTAGTTTAATTAGTTCCATCAGTGTCGTATAACTGTCATGAACAAGTAATCCACCGTAAAACAGAACAGCTCAAAATCTTCCTTGAATTTGCGTGCAACGGACAACAATAATTTAACCCACATATAACGCTCGTACCATACGTAAGTTTTATTGAATTTGCTATTTACGGCTACACAAGCTGAAGTCGGCAAGAAGAAATCAATTCGGGAGATTTTTAGAATTCCTGTGTTGAGAACTACTGACGTTAAGTTTGTGTAGGGTGCGTCGGGTTACAACCCTTTCAGTGTCCATTTCGGTGTAATGTCTTTATCTGCACCGTGAATTGAACTTCTAAAAGACATCTCTATTGACTAGAAACTAACTTACTAACTCAGTTTGAGGATTTACTCAAAAAGGCACTTTTTAACTTTACGTGTATGTATCTACACATAAATTTAGTACAATTCAATTCAAACTGTAAACAGTAATTCGACATATAAATTAATGTTATGTGGCCATAGTTCAATTGTTTTAGAACAAATATTTCAAATTGTCGAACTATTTTTTTTGTAATTTTTTTCGCGACGATAATACAATTTTTTAAGTAATAACAATTTGAAAAGGATTTTTCAAATATTGAACAAACCATAACCTGGTCATTTCTGTTGTTTGACTTCGACGTTATTTTTTTATTCTACATTTCTATTTCGTATGTGTAAGAATTTTTTCTGGTGTGTCCGGTACCATCCTGAGTCAGCTTTCGCCGTTGGCGAAATTAACAATGCTGCATCTCTTACAGCGAATAGATGATAGTAATAATGCCATGAAACACTTTACACAAAGAAAATACACATAAAAGGTGATTCCGCAGTCTTGACAAGCTTGATCAGCTTATGACACAGTCGAGCCAGCACCAAACACGCAACAACAAAATTTTATGTGTTATTTTTATTATATTATTATTATTATTATTTTATTATTATTATTATTATTATTATTATTATTATTATTTTATTATTATTATTATTATTTTATTATTATAAAAGTTGGGTTATCTATTTTAAACACTAATGAAGCATTTGGGTATTTTGAAAGTCTGAGAAAGTATTTTGTTCGCCAATTTCTACATTTTTCACTAAAATAATATTTCTTGACTAGCATTATTTAGTGGCATTGTGAGGACTACTATATTATATAAAGAAATAATTTTTTTTTTTTTAATTCCTCACTTTTAAAATTTATATTGATACTTTATTGTTTTTTTTATTAATAAAATATGGAAATATTTTGCAAGTCTCTTTATTTTTCAAAAAATTGCTCAACTGCGCAAACCTTCCCCTTTATATATCTCGGTTAAATTTCGACAGTCGTGGTATTGAATTTGTATTTAAACGAATGCACCCCCCTTTTCTTTAAATAGAGATATGAGAAGCTTGGGCATCCCTGTGTTAATGGATGATCAAAACTAATTAGGTGCAGGCGAAAGATTGGTACCAAAATTACCCAAATTTGTATGAACTTAAAGTGCCGTTTTAATCAAAAAAAAAAAAAAATTTCGCATATACAGTTCTACGTTTAATATATTATTTTAAGTAGAATTTCTGTGCTAATACCACAATTACAATAAAATTAAATAATAGTTTAACTATTACAGAATACATCGAAAATCTATTGTGATGAGGTTTCTCGACAACCGTTCATTATAACCGATATAGTTGATATTATACAGGCTGTCCCACAACGTGAGGTCATAACTTCATGTACGTAATCTTTAGGCCAAATATAGTTAAAATGTCTAATAAAGTTATGCCCTAAAGTAAACCGTTTTCAAAATATATACTGCCGTATGCATAAGTGTTTTAGTGGCTACTAACGTCATTTTAAAACCAATTTAAAACGCTACTATATAGAACCGTATGCATAGTGATATTTAGTAGGATTTTAATCTTTAGTTGGCAACTAAATCTTAGTAGCCAAGTGACCCATGTTTAAAACGCTTGTAACCTCACTTTTCGCTTGAAGAATGACTGAGGTACATTTATTTCTTTAAATAAAATAAAATCGAACAGACAATGATACCTGCTGAAGGAATACATTAATAAAAAGTGCATAACGAAAAATTATATCAAGAAGAAAGGATTAGACTTTTAAGAAAAAGAAGTGAATAACATTTATTTAAAATTTATGTACATATTATATTTATTTAATTAATTGAAATGTGTTTCTGTGTATTGTCTACGAAAAATATTTCCTACTGGCTTATCAGGAACGTTGGCATTATCTTCCTCACATTCCCTCTCTTCCCCTTCCACCTCATGATCTTCTATTTGTTCATTTAAACAAATGTTATGCAAAATTGCTACTGCAATTATTGCTGCTTTTGCGGTAGTCAAATTTAATTGTATACCATTAAAAAAAAACTCGAAATTTGTTTTTTAAAATCCCAAATAATCTTTCGACACAATGTCTTGTTCGGATATGAGCTTGATTATAACGACGTTCTGCTGCTGTGAGAAGATTTAATAAATGTCTTGAACAAGAACAGCCATTATCGCTTAATAAAATGACAATAATTTCACCGTTATCAAATTTAGTTTTAAGATGACATTCATCCCATATTCTTGAATCATGCACACTTCCTCTCCAACGTGCTATAATGTGAATAATACGACAATTGAGGATATATTATGTAGAAAATGGGTGTTATAGTATTCGAATTGACGTTTATTTAAATGCCGGTATTAAACATAACTTCAATAAACAAACAAATTTTGTGGTGTTGCCGTACAAAATCTACCTTAGTTGTCTACTTACTAGTAACCAGTAAAAATACAACTATGCATACCAAATTTTAGTAGGATTTTAACTGTTCTTAGTGGCCACTAGTTAAAATGTTACTAAGAGTATTTTAAGTTTGTATCTATGCATACGGCAGATAATTTTTAACTTGGATTTGTAAGACAAATTTTTATTATGGTTATTTGAACTACAGGATATTCCTAATAGAACTTATAGATTATTGGCAATAATGATGATTGTGAGACAGTCTTTAAGCTGTAATGGTTCCAATGATTTTTTTAATTGTTATGTTCTAAATTTGTTTTAAATTTGAGTATCATTCCACAAATATATGATACATACAATGAGATAAGAGTTGGGACGTATTTGGTTTCCAGTTGAGTGTGGTTGTTTCGAGGGCGTGTTTTGTGTCTTTGCTTCTTGATTGTCGTTGCTTCTTTTGCGTTATTCGAGCGTTTGAAATTCGTTTGGTTCGTAGGTTTCCTTACCTTTGAAGTCATATTCATGTTCAATGTGTATGATTTGTGCATGTGTTTCACTTGATTTTGCTTTTATATTGAGGTATTGGTATAAGTGTGAGACCACACAGTTAAATCAGTCACAGAATCAGAGAAACGTTATGTACAATTTACTTCCCTAAGTCAGGTGTGGCTTTCCACTACGAGCGAGTGAAATATGTATGTACAATAGGTCTGTTTGGTATCCTGAACTAGTGTACACTGGTGTAGATTTTTTTGAAATTAAACGTTTATTACAAATTGATGCTGTTACTTAAATTATTTTTGATGAGCTGAATAAGTGTAAGTAGTATTAAACTACATTCACTCAAAATTTAGTTCGAAAAAGTGCATAGATTGCATTTTGTAGTGTACACTTTTCTACACCAGTTCAGGATACCAAACAGACCTAATATATATATTTATTTTTTAATGACGTATATTTTTTCTTCGGAAATTTTACAGTTATATAATAAAACCAATTGTTATATCAGTCACGTTTATTGATTAAGGCATTGTGGACAATAAAAAACAGTTCTAATACATATTTTTTATGAAACGTATCAAAGCACGTTACATGAAGATGCACGTTGCACTTACGACACATGTGAATTGATTATGGCATATTTTACACCTTCTACGGGTTTTAGTTTCGTGAAATACTATGCCCTTGATTATCAAATCTAATATCAGTTGATTTTGGTGGCATTTGTTTCGCTTTTATTTTATTGCTCCTCAGCGATATACGATTTGAAATCAAGTTGTGATATTTTAGTTCCATTTGCTATGTTATATATTTACCATGCGTTGGCGATAGTACTATCTAATGCATTGCAAAATATGGGCCACCACCATTTTTTCCCTAAAACTCTGCATATAGTTGGCAATGCTGTTATCATGAAGGTCTACTCATCCCATGAATTTATTGTATTTTGTGATCATATTGGGCTGACATATTGTAATATCCTTCTTCTCTTTTCTGTTGTAACTTTTAGCGGAGTTGAGTGGTTGAATGTTGTCATTATAACGTACGAGAGATATCTTTGAAAGGTTATCAAATGCTGAATCAAATGATCCTCTATAAAACAAATACCCATCCGATGAACAGAGGCACCATAGTTTGAACCTAAATCGTACAGGTTTGCCTTTTATAAACATTTTACATGAATGACGTCCAAAATATGGTATCATTTGCTCATCAGTGGATAAATTGAAAACAAATATGCCAAACTGTAAATTTTTGTCATTCAGTAGATTTAAAAATGGGCGCACTTTTGCAAATTTGTAAGTCTTATCTAATGAATAATTGTCTGATAAATGTAAATTCCGTTGATATTTTGAAACTTATTACGACTCGTACATTTCTGTACAATATTCACACCTTTATCCTCATCAGTCGACCAATACATAGGAATTCGAGGCAAAGTGTGGTACCCAGAAAGTATCATTATACCCAAAAAATTTAAAAGATCTGATTTATCAAATTGAAAATCGTGGCGATTGTTGTCATGCGCATATTTCAAAGAAAATGCAACTATCGTATCTAACATAGCATCATCAAAAAACAAGAAAAATATATCTAATGGAGTTTTGCCAGTTAGTTTTGCACTAATTACATGTTGATCATTGATCATGTAAATTCATTTGAAACTGGTGAATGTGTATATTCGATTTCTCCTTTTCTCCATTCTGGTTCCAAAGATATTCAGCTAATTTTGTGGTATTTAATTTACGTTTTTTATGTGCTAAAGTTTCATCGTCTGATGAATCAAAGCCTTCTAGATTGATATTACCTGCTGTTTGTAAGTGTACTTCAAACGACCCAGCAATATTTGGATTATTTTGCGACTGATTTTCTGGTAAACTATTTTCATCATCGATATTTTCTTCGTCTGTTAGTACATCTTCTTCAGGTGGCACGTACATGGCATCAATGATACCTAAGGAATCAAATTTTATAATAAAAATAGTCTTACATACAGAGTGACTAGTACTTAAACGTACATATTAAAGGACATGATAGTACAGCTCATTTACAATAGATTTAGCCAACTTTGCCTTATACAAAAGTCGATAGTTTTCGAGATATTGATTTTTTTGTGTTTTCTCCAAAATTCACTACTGGCTTCCTCATATTTTAAATTAAAGAAAACAATAAATCTCTATTTCAATTCTTCAGTTTCCCTAGCTCAAAGATACATTAACACACATTATGTATCTAAAATTATGTCAAATACTTCAAAGAAATAAAAATAGAGGAACTAAAACTTTCACTTGTGAAGAAAAATTTGAAATAATCTGTATGTACCCAGGTATTTATTTCTAAATTTTCATAATACATTAAGCGTACAAATGGTTTTTAAAACACATTTGTTGTATTATCTTTCGAATGAGGTATAAATATCCACCAATAGCTTCGAAATCAATTAGTAACGTATTAAAGTTAGGCGCAGGTACCTACCTGCGAAGTATAAACGGACAGGGTTATTCGACACCAATCGCAATTGTTCACTTGAATATCACAGCAAACTTGTGTTTTGTTTGATTTTCTGCTTTTAACTATTATTTCTGTGTTACTTGGTCTACAATATCTTACCATTTAAGATGGCAACGTTTACAAACGCAGAATATGCGGATATTTTGTTCATTTACGGTTTTTGTAATGGGAGTTAAGTTAATTACTGACTTTTTATGGAATGTAGCTTGTCCAAAATAAAGTTCAAACGTGTACTTGCGTCTAATTTTAATACCATACTAATTGATATAAAAGCTAATGGTGGTTACAGTTAAAGTTCAAAGGTGTACCTGCGCCTAATTTTAAACGCCCATATGGATGAGGGGCGTTTCGAAAAAACACCCCTCATCCATGTGGGCGTTTAGATGAGCTCCCTCCCCGCTTCACCCCCTCGTTGCGTAGTGCAGCTTTCTCCTCCACTTTTTTTACGCCCACGTGGGCGAGGGTTTTTTGACCTTGACCTTGACGCGCAGCTGCACCATGGCACGAGGAGGTGAGGCGGGGAGGTGGCTCATCTAAACGCCCACGTGGACGAGGGGTGTTTTTTCGCAATCAATTGGTAACGTATTAAAGTTAGGCGTAGGTACACCTTTGAACTTTAACTGTAACCACCATTAGCTTTTATATCAGTTAGTATGGTATTAAAATTAGACGCAAGTACCTACACGTTTGAACTTTTTTTTGGATAAGATACATTCCATAAAAAGTCAGTAATTAACATAACTCCCATTACAAAAACCGTAAATGAACAAAATATCCGCATATTCGACGTTTGTAAAGGTTGCCATCTTAAATGGAAAGATATTGTAGACCAAGTAACACAGAAATAATAGTTAAAATTAGAAAATCAAACAAAACACAAGTTTGCTGTGATATTCAAGTGAACAATTGCGATTGGTCTCGAATAACCCTGTCTGTTTATACTTCGCAGGTAGGTACATACCTGCGCCTAACTTTAATACGTTACTAATTGATTTCGAAGCTATTGGTCGTTATTTATACCTCATTCGAAAGATAATACAACAAATGTGTTTTAAAAACCATTTGTACGCTTAATGTATTATGAATATATAGAAATAAATACCTGGGTACCTACAGATTATTTCAAATTTTTCTTCACAAGTGGAAGTTTTAGCTTCTCTATTT
>JAFFZR010009989.1:0-18920 GCA_018397195.1 Lethrus apterus | reverse complement strand
TATAGGGTGTTCCATTTAAAATAACAAAGTAAGATACCGTATCGTAAAAACAGAACACCCTGTAGAGTTGAAAATAATTTTGGCACATTCTACATATGAATCTGAATAAATTTTGTTTTATGAACTTCCTTCGTAACCTAACCATTAATGAGATATGAAGCACCGCGTCTAACATGGGACATCCTGTATAATGGTGAACGCGGATAAATTAATATAAATTTTTAATATAAATTGGATGGACAATAATGCAATAATTTATATATGAAAAGTAATACTAATAATTCCTTTATTTTTAATTACATTTCAAACAAAAATGAAATGAAAATTTAATTCAAAGAATTCTCAAATTTTTACTTTACAAAATGCAGTTTCAGAAAATATTTAATTTTTGAAATTCGCATATTTGGTTTTGCAGAGGTTTTTTTTATGGTTCGTAACTGTCAATGTGAAAATCTTTTTAATTGCTTCATAATTGCCAAAACGTTCGGTTACGCTTAATATTATTTTATAGCTCTGTCCAAAAATAAAATGCAATAACTAAACCCAATGAAATTTGTTACACGTGTCTTGGACTCTTAACACGACATTTGACAAGGGTTACTTGAGTTTTTTTAAATTAATACCTGTAAAAAATAGTAATCTATAAGATATTATTAAGTCTACATATTAGATAGAAAAATTTATTAGGCTGTTCAGAAAACCGTTTAAATTTTTGACCAAATTTACACGTGTAAATTTTTTCAGTGTTCACGAAAAATACAGTGTGGTGATAAAGTTTGGAACAAAATTCATAAAAGCGTTCTATAATGTTTTTAAGAAAATCGCTCGGACAGGTCAGTTTTTCTTTTTTAAAATGCCGTCTTCTGACGTTAATTTGTTTGGAATGACGTCATTTGTTTTTGCACAATGACGTCATCATAATTTTTTTTAAATGACAACCCTCACTTTTTTCTTCTGTTTTTAATAGACCTTCTTACTACTTAAACGGTGATGTAAAAAAATTGGTACCTTACATAACAATTTTTTTGAATAAATGACACACTTAAATTTTTTCTTTTAAACAAAAATTTTATTATGTATTTATTATGTAAAGAATTAATTTGGTAATCACCACTTAAACATCAAGGAGGTCTATCAAAAGCAAAAGAAAAAAATAAGAAGTGTCATTTAAAAAAATCGATAATGACGTCATTGCACTTTAAAGCTTCACTCTTCATCTTAGATACATAAATTACTGTTATTTGCTTTAATTTAGAATGTTTACGATTATTATTTTTACTAAATTATAACCACTGACGATCTGAAGTGAATGTGTCATTTATTCAAAAAAATTGTTATGTGAGGTACTAATTTTTTTACATCACCGTTTAAGTAGTAAGAAGGTCTATTAAAAACGGAAGAAAAAAGTGGGGGTTGTCATTTAAAAAAATTTATAATGACGTCATTGTGCAAAAACAAATGAAATCATTTCAAAAAAATTAACGTCAGAAGACGGCATTTTAAAAACAAAAATTGACCTGTCCGAGCGATTTTCTTAAAAACATTGTAAAACGCTTTTATGAATTTTGTTCCAAACTTTATCACCACACTGTATAATGAACTCTCAATATAATTGAACGTTGTTTTGGAGTACTGAAACGCAGATTTCCAATATTGGCATATGGATGTAAACTGAAAATTACTACACTTTAGCAATAGTTGTGGCAGCTTCTATTTTATACAAATTGCTGGTGATGGAAGATGAACCTCCAATACCAGAGGAATTACAGGAGCATAGATTACAGCAGCTAATAGATAAAGGACAAATACCACAAGTACCAAACCAGCAGGATGATAGATTTGGAGTAGGAAATATAATGGGAGGACAACTTATTAATGAATATTTTGCACAACTATGATTTATTATTATATTTATTCACAAATTAAATTAAGCTAATGCAATTGAGCTTCCTTTATTTTTATGTCCAGTTCTAAAGCAGTTTTCTTTAATTCATATAGTTCAGTTTCCTGTTGTATCTTTCTAGCTTTGGCCTCTTCTTAATGCTTTAGCATATTCAACTGGTGATTTGAAACTGCGATTTTAAGATCTGCCAATTCTTCATATTTTCTAGCAACATTGGTAGAGGCGTTTAACGGTGGGCGACGTCGTTTTCTGTTCACGGGGAGTTTCAGGATCTATTAATTTTTCATTGACATGAGTTTTTAAATCTTTTGCTTTAAAATTGCCCCAGTTTGTTTGATTATCTGTTTCACTAACATCACTAACATAGTTCAAATAATTACATCGTCATAAATTTGAAATGTAATTGTCTCCACAGAATCTTTGTTTTCTGAAGGGATTGCCTAGCTTGTTCTTTATCTCGCCATGTTACACCATCAACCTTGTTGTTTTCAATCACATGTTTGTATTTTCTAATTATATTTAGCAAACACAATTTTTCATCAACACTATAATTTGGCCGTCTGACACGCACGTTGTTGTTGTTCTGGCAACAACTTATTTCACTCATTCTGTTGAATATCGCGTAAACAAGATAACTTTTTAAAAACAAATGAAGTAGTGCAAAAAGCAAAAACCTTACAACATTAAAAGTTCCCCGTAATTTCTTAACTGGTGCCAACATTTTCCGATAATTGTTGGTTATCTAACTTGGAGATGGTGCAACGACTTCAGTAATTAACTATAATCGGAAGTTTACTAAACCGAAATTTTAACTATTATAGGTGCAAACGGCCATGAATGAACAAAGTTTTATTTTTGATTTTTCTTTCAAAGTACCACAACGAAAACTTTAACAAAGAAAAACAAGAAAAAGTAACGTTTTCAAGAAATCAGACCTAAAACTATTCCATCGGCCCCCACCATTATCTGCACAAAACTCTTTAAAAATATATTCGGCTTCGTTCTTCGGCATTTTTGATCAAGTCTTCCTTAGCCTTGTTAAAGCCGGGTTAAAAATTGGCCTATATGCATGATTGGTCCTTCTTTGCATATGAGACTTGCTGATTCCTGTCTGAGTGCCCTTCTTCTTAAAAAAAATTTGGGTTGTTTTCTACAGAGTCTAAAACTACGAGAGTTACAGCATCATCTTCGTTAGTAGCTCGTTTCTTTTTCTGCAGAGTCGTCACTGAGCCTCTTTCTAAAAACTTTTTCAAAAGCTTTTGTGCACCCATACGAGAGACATACACGTTTTCAAATTTTTGGTTAAATTTCTAATTAATTAAGTGACGGTAAATTTCGTCACCCGTCTACATTTTGTACTTATTTACGATTACGAGATTTCTGACATTGAAATTGTTTGTCATCGTCATCAAACAACAGCTACTATGTAATCAGATTAAAAATAAATAAATAAAGCCAAAAAATACAAAAAAAAATATTTTAAGAGCACAGAGTATTGAAATGAGTATGAAAGTACAGTTGAAAATGGCAGAGCAGCCGAAACGCGTAGTGTTTAAAAATAAGTGACGATAAAACACATAAGTGAAATATAATAAACGTCTTAAATTTTTAAATAATAATTTTAATATAAAAAGAAAAATTAAAAAAAAATTAACAACACAAAAAATATAACACAAAAAACATCCTTAAATAAAAGTGACAATACAAGTTTTTGTTCATAAAGATATAAATTATAACATAAATGAGGGTTTCAAATCAAGCAAAATTTCTTTTTCCTTTAAGATTTTTCGTAAAATCAGAAATATTTTTTTTCATTTTCTAAACTCGATCCGGGAACATACTGTATATTCCAGGCTCCTATTGCGCTTGAAATGAAACCTAGAAATATTTAAGTTTTCAAAGTTACATCAATGAACTTTCATTGAGATTTTTCGTCCTTGTTTCGTGTTGAAGAATTCTTCTTTGTTGAGAGATTCCGCATTCTGAAAAATATTTTTCTTTGCTTCGTCACGACATGTCTCGGCTGCCGCCATTTTCGAGTGACTTGAAATAAAGCAAACAAAAGTATTCGTTAGAATAGGGAATCTTTCAACAAAAATGGGTTCAAAATTACCTGAAAAATTAATTAATAAATTTATTACTTTTTTAAACCGACTAATTATGAACTTTTGCTTCGATATCTTGTTATTAACCTCTGTTTTCTCAATCCCCTTTGTTTCTTTTTATTAATTAAAGTTTCATTTTTTTAGATCTATGTTCCGTTTACCCCAATATCTAACATGTGTTTCACGCTTTATTTTTATTCATTATGCAAATTTCACCCATTCAACGATATCCTCCACAAAGTTTCTAAAATCTGACTGATAACATTATGGATTTTTCTTTAAAAGGTGGTTTTTCTTTGTGGTAATAATTTTCGCTATCGGCATCACGAACCATACTGACAACATTTTTCTCTATTAGTTAATAATTAACGTATAATTTTTGTCTCTTTGGTAAATTAAAGTCGAAATATGCCTTCAGTGACACTGGTTTTTATTTACAGAAATTTCATTGTTTTGTTGCATTTTTTAACGCATTTTTTAACATGTTTCCAGGGGTAAATTTTGGAGTTGCTAATTGAATCACGGCTTGCAATAAACGTAGAAAACCCCCATCACACAAAAGAAAATAAATTTACGGGATTAACATGTATAAACATCGCATACCGAAGTTACATATTTTAGTAATAAATTGTAATTTAAGTATAACGTTACATTTTCATTGTAACGTTTTCGTCGTAATTTAAACAAAGCCGCCGAAACAGAGAGAAGCCATTCCCAGCTGTCCCTCGCCTTTATTATTCTTGGGACTCGCTTCACAGAAGATTTTAATTACACTTTTCATTTACTAAGTGCTAAACATTTTCAGAAATATGAAATGGCGCATTTATTTTACGTACTGGGGCTTTCGCTGTAAATTCTTGCGCAGACAAGAGATTAAAGTTTAAAATTCAACGGCATACGATTAAGAGCGAACAAACAAGCGAGTAATTACAACGATTATAATGCGCGCGGAATACAAAAGGCAAATTAATTAGTAAATCTTATTCTTCCTTTCTGCCAGCAAACAATGATGCTTAATTTTTCTTTGTGCGCAAAACTCTCGAGCTTATCATTAATGGACTTACATACAATGAATAAGATTTTTAAAATCTTAATATATTAAAAATACACGTTTTTAGTTTAAATCTTGGGCAAGGTAATCCATATAAGTCTTTCAGTCTCGTTTCATGAATATTACATCGCCCTTTGTCTTTCTAGCATTCACTTTTGTTCAAAATTTCATATCCATTATCGTTACACTTGTCTTTCTCGATGAAAATTATTTCGACAACAAATTGAGTTTAAGGCATATTTTCGTACAACCATTTAATCTGTTTCTTTTACACATTTTCAAAATTTTCAAATTTCCCTTTTTTATGAATCATGAGCAATTATAACAGTAAGTGCTTGCAAAAATGAAAAGGACTACCCTTTCATTTGTAGCCTGGCAGCTGTTAGATATAAATAGATGGGGGAGGGATCTCCCTGATATATAGCATTCCTGGCCGCAAGTCTTCGAACACTGCGGCCGTGTGAAGTGTGAATGAATGATTATGCTTACGTTGAATTCACTCCTACAAGTGCATTTATTTCCACGACCTCAAACACATCTGCAAGAACCATTATATATTGTTTCTAATTTTGAATTTGATAAATTTGTTGCACTGTATTATACACTGTGCTTAGACTCGACGTTTGCAGATATTTGCTGTAGTTAATGTATTTCACGGTACGCATAATAAAACACAAATTCCTTAATTGGAAAGGAAGCTTTCTACGAGCTGACAGACGCTAGTTGTACAAAAATATTCCGTCAATAACTTCGTAATATTTTTTATAAATAAAAATAATTCATTTTAAAGTCAACAATTAAAAATCCTAGTACTTATTGCTTGTGATTAATTTGAAAGCTATCTATTAAATGAGACAAATTCTGATATCCAGTAATATTGCTGCGCTATTCAAACGAACTATTTCGATAATGTTTTTATAAGATTAGTAATTTTTGTTTGTATTATAATATAAAATACTCGACAAAGTACATATCTACTTTTGTTCTTAAAAACGAAGGAGACATAAAGAGCCGGATCAAAGGCGAACGTACCTATATTTAAATATACTTACTCACTTAACTCTTTTCTAATCAACTGGCTTGCTTCTGCATTCATAACGTTTTGGTCTACAGCAAACGCGTACACCCAGGCCGGATGCGCAAAAGATGAAGAGTTTATTTGTGTTCGTTAATAAGAAGGAAGGTCGCAAGAGACGCCTGCTCATAATAACTCTCTTATATGAGGCTACATATCATACCGAATACATCAAAGCAAACGTTTACTTAACGATTTCTCTTGGCCTTTCAAAGTAATCAGCTATTTTAAACGTTAATTTGGCAACTTGGAATAACCGATACTTATTTTACTATATTTTAAATTTATCAGTATTTTTTTTTTGTAAAATATCAACTATGCTATTCTTTGTTAAAGATGTTAAAGCCTAAAAGCACGGTTCTCTTCTGACAACAAACTGTAACTTGTAACATAAAAGAACATCGGAAAAGTTAACAATTGCATAATTTTTTTAGTTAGGTCTATCATTATAATCAATAAATCAATTATTTTCCAATTCGAATAGAGTTGTATAGTCGATTTGTAAAAAAAGTAATAATACCATATGTACTTATTCTTTGTTTTTGTCTATACTTTTTATTTAATTTTAATTGCATACGTGTTTTACGTGATCAGTTTTGAGAAATTTAAATTGGAAAATATGTTGCTAATATTTGAGTAGCATTTGTATTATTAAAGGAAAACCAACTGACAATGATTTAGGGGGAAAACGTGTTCATAAAAAAAATCGAAGCCCCTTGGCCTGCTTAGCTGCTTTCTTCCAAACCTTACTATCTCGTTGTACCTTTCTTCTCCAATTAGTGATGTTACTCTTTTCTATATCTTGGAGTCAATTATCTCTCCTTCGTCGGTCACCACCTCTTCAAATAGAGCTTGGAGGTGACGCATTTTTCTCTCATAGTCGCCCATTTATATCTAGGGATAGCAGAATTGGGGATTTACATAAAACGATGTATATAAAAAATATCTTACCTCAAAATATATAGGAAAAAGTCTGGAACCCCTATTATGTTCAATCTCCAGAAACACAATCAGACACGTCGGGTGTATTAAACCCCAGACAAAATAAATAATGTCTTATTTACAAACGTAACTAACTGACACTTAGTCAGTGTCACAACTTGAAATAACCGACTATTTCCGAAAGCTACCGAACGAACTGCGACTGTGGCAGCGCTAATTTCAAAATTTCAGGCATTTATTTTCGCCTGGGGTTTGTCAAACCCCACGTGTCAGACGCCGGGTTAATAGTTCATTTTCTCACCTTGTCCTTCCTTGTCTTTTCTTCCATTCTATACCACTCCCCAGTACCTTTCTCTCTGCGTTGTACAGATTTTGTAACTCGTTGTTAGTTCTTCTGTCCCATCTGCCTTGTGTTTTCTCTGCTCCGAATATCGTCCTGAGAAACATCCTCTTCCGTAACAGTATAAAATTTTTTGCTCTGATGTTCCTCGTGTCCACACTTATAAGCTCTTATTTTATATGCTATGTTTAGTAATGCTATATACATGTTGTCCATGGATGGGGTTACAAAGAGGAAACACTTTTTTAATATGCGTTTTACAAAAAAGTTATTCTTTATAAAAAATTCTGCTTTCCTCAAAACGTCAAAAAACATACACTTACTTATAAATTCAATATTATTGCAGCTGATACATTTATTTTTCAATTTTCAATGTTTGTTACAAAAACTAATTGTTGTTTAATTGAAAAATAGCAGAATTTTTTATAAAGAATAACTTTTTTGTAAAAGTCATATTAAAAAAGTTAGTTGCAATAATATTGAATTTATAAGTAAATGTATGTCTGTAGTCAAATCAAATATGTTTTTCGACGTTTTGAGGAAAGCAGAATTTTTGTAAAGAACAACTTTTTCTCTAAAAGTCATATTAAAAAAGTTTTTCCTCTTTGTAACCCCATCCCTGGACACTCTGTATACTTCTAATCTTTGTATTAATTGATTCTAATTTTTTCAACTTTAAATACATAAAATTTGATAGTTAGGATGCGCCAATTGAAATTCTTCCCAAACATGAATAAATTTGTTTATTAAATTTTCGTTATTGCAATAAAAAATGGGAAATGTTAATAAATGACAGGAATGGAGGAGTGTTGTAAATTATGTAAAAGCACACCACGAATTGTAAGATAAGAAAATTAGATTCGATAAGAAAATGTGGATTAATCCACCACGTCAAGGGGATTTGAGTTATTCTTTGTAATCTTTAGAGAAAACTATCATCTTATCCAGAAATGATTTTCTGACTTTTATTTCATTAAAAATATGCAGGAGTTGGCGACCATTATTTAAGTTTATAGTAAATTTTTTTCCACAATCGAATTAGTTACCAACTATAATGAAAAGGCGTCGGACTTCTGATACAAACGGTCTCACAGGAATATTCTAAAGTCAATCCTATAAATAAACAAATTATTTATTTCATCGTAAAGACAAAAATAACAAAAAGAACTCACGCAGGGCCACCCTAACCACAGGGCTAAATGGGCTATAGCCCAGGGGCTATATTTTGGGGCGGCAATTGTTCTTATAGGTTATTTGAATTTTGTATTTTATTTTGTACTCCTTTTTATACATCTTTTGTGCACACTTTCTTTTTACCTTTTGAATTTCAATTGCGGAGCGAACCCAACCATAAATTATAAATTTTTTTAAAAACTGAAAAACTGACTTTTTGAATTTCAATAATTTGAATTACGGAGCGAACCTAACCCATGCCAACCCAACTATACATTTTTAAAACTGACTTTTTGAATTTCAATAATTTCAATTTACGGAGCGAACCCAACCCATACAAAAACCTTTTTCCATCCATCCGTACCTCTTTTTCGTAAAAAATAATTGATTGCCTTATTTATTTGTAATTATATTATATTTTCTAGTTCTTAAAGTCACCCCGCTTCCCCTCCCGTATATTTTCTTATGAAGAGGAGCGCATTATTGTTAGTAGTCCACGGGCGCCAAATATCTTAGGACGCCTAACTCTAACTAAGTAGTAACTATTAACAACATTCTTTGATTTGTGAAATAAATTGGTACAAATTAACCAGAAAACATTATCATTCTTTCCGGATGAATAATTGTTACCTTACGTTCAGATTTTACGAAAACAAAAGTATTTCAATAACGTAAACTAAAATTGTCCAACTGTTTCGTTGTCGTTTTAAAACGATCTCACTGGTGGTCTAAATTAATAATCATATACGTCCTAATAAATTGTGTTATTCCCAAAATAGCATTCACTGAGAATAGAGCGTTGTTTAAGATTTATTTGCCAAAAGATTAATGACTTAATTATATTTCATCTTGTAAATAAACTATATGTATTCTCAAGGCTTTGATTTAAAGGTACATAAATTAAAACGAATTTGTAAACTAAATTTACATAGAAAATTTTGTATTTTTAGTAATTGTAGATTTATAAATATATGCAATTTTACTTTATTAAATCCTCTGTGCTAGAGTTTAATCCAATATATTGTCATATAGAAAAACACAACATATTACTTTTATCAATGTGTTCTCCCAGCAATGTTGACGGTTATGATGTCGTTTCATAACAAAAGTCTTAAGCTTTTAGCTTCGCTGAAGCCATTAGAAGACAGAAACCGGGAAATAAGGAATTCGTTTCTAACGGTTTCTGCTTGACCGCACCGTGGTAAGGCGATAACCAATAAATCTTCCTAATTTTCCATAACTGCAGCGAGGGCCGAATGCTATTTCCATTTCATGAACTTGAGAATTCAGTAGGGAAGAAAATGGACAAGAAAACTGCGCTCGTCCCTAACGAAAGATCGTATCATTCATGAAAAAGGGCATCACTCAATGTTCATAAGACATTTATTATGGCTAATATTTACATTACGAACAAAAGCTGCAAAATATGTCATATAAATGAAGTTAGTTTCTAGAAGAAATTAACTCTGACGTATTTTCATTGTCGTGTTTCAAAAATTCAAACATGACTGGAAAAAAAAATTAAATAAAAATCTCATGTATTGTAGAAACGAAATTTCACGTATTTACTTACTTTGTCTGAAGTACAAGTTACGATAACATTTATATTTTTATAGCACTATGTTTTATGTGAATAAAATATAAAATAAAATTGGTAAAGTAAGACTGGATTGTAAATCGTCGATGATGTGACGAATTCTATTATAATTATTATTACAATAAGTAACTACTAATATTTTTCTTTAGCTCGGAAAATTGCATGTAATTTTGTACGAAAATTTGCGAAAAATTCATGAATTTTATATGCCATTTTTACGCAGAATTTTAAACAAATATATAACATAATGAAATACACATAAATTAATTATATTTATTTATTTTATGTGCCAATCACACTGGGCATAAAATTAACGATAAAACAATATATGAACATATGAATAATTTTTACCAAATGTTTCCTACAAGGAAACCTGTGTAAATTGCGTAAACATAAAGGTTTCAAAAATATATATTCCAATATCGGAATTTATACATTGCGCATTAGGAGTTCTTCGAAACGCAATGGGATGTTCTGAAGACATAATGTCATTATAAGGGTGTCGTGTCGGAACAGGGAGAGTTGCAAACTTGTATCAGACAAGGTGACATATTAAATCCGACGTTCGGATCGACCACAGACGGAAATTTCCCTCGGGACTCCAAGCTGCCGTGTTTTTAACTACACTATAAAAATCTGTCTATATCTAAGTATGTTTATAAATCCGTGGTTTACATCCGGATATGGGATTTTTTTAAACCTCGAGACATAAAACAGTAACAAATTCCATTCGAGGCACATTTCTGCGGATCTATTCACGCGCAGCGGAACTTCATCCACTGTATATAAAATAACTTCCTCTTAACGAGACATCTGTTTGTAATTTGCTGTAAATGTTTCTAGAATAAATATTCTGAGACAAATATCGTAAAGACTGACTGATTTTTGTATGAAGCTACACTACGTTCGTAAATTTGGAGGGGTAAATTAAAATTCTCATAATTCCGAGACACGTTTACACAGTGTTAAATTGCCGTATTCGCACCCAGATTTGATTTTAGTGGTAAATAGTAGTAAATAGTTATTAAAAAACAAAAAAAATGTTTAGAAATTAAAAATGTATTACATTTTTCTCCTTTAAAAGTGATAGAGAACTTTTGATAATGAAAGATAGGAGAAATACACAAAATCTGACAGACAATTGCACGAAATCGCATCTAACAATAACCGAACAAAAGTAGAATTGTACGTCTAAATAATACGATCAGTTTTGGCCAACGTTAATTTCGAAAATTGTTCAAGTGTAATTTTGGCTTATATGTATTTACTCCTCCGAATTTACGGACATAGTATAGAAATATTTATTTGGTTACTTTCTAAATATTAAATTATTTGGCTTACATCCGTGAGGGTAGAGAGGCTTTTAGGATTAAAAAAGTACTCTAGAAATAAGATCTGTTATAAGGTTACAAAAACATTAAACTTAAATCAGTCTGTAAATAAACTTATTTTAAATTG
The DNA here is from genome assembly GCA_018397195.1 of Lethrus apterus. Lineage (NCBI taxonomy): Eukaryota > Metazoa > Arthropoda > Insecta > Coleoptera > Geotrupidae > Lethrus > Lethrus apterus. The sequence goes on along the minus strand of JAFFZR010009989.1, from coordinate 7,276 downwards.
ACTTGTATTTTCCGTAAAACTTGTTAGTCTAATAGATATTTCGTTATGGGATTTTTAAGTTTTCCTTTCTTTTTGCACTTCATACAACGAGAAACCACCACTGTTGTTGCCAACACACGAAAAATCCTTATCTAATATATATTTATTCTCTGACTTTCCCAACAAATGACAGAGTAACATCACAGCGATTTTTCTCTAAAACTGTAACACTGGAATCGTGATGATAATAAACACAGAATACTCAGTTTTCGAAATGTACAACGTGGGATGGGTTTGTTTCAAAATTTGTTAAAGAAAAAAAAAAGAAAATGTTAACGTTACTTATCATTAATCTTCTTCTTTAATTAGAGCTCTTATTGTGGTTTACGTACCCAATGCCGGACCTGTTAATTCTACTAATGGGTTTAGTTTATAACTATAAGTTACAGTATCGGGCGTGATTAACTAACGAGGCGGAGATGGAATGATCGATAAACCCGCTTTTAAATCGGCACTAACAACAGCATTAAACAATTACCAATATTCAATCGCGTCTGTAATCGGACTTCGTGCCATTAAAAGGGAATTATTTACAGCTGTCGCTTCGGTGTGTGTTTCGGTCCTATAATTAGTGCGAAACTGCTAATTTATCGAATCAACTGCGGCCCGGTCATCAAGTTTTTGTTTGCGTTTACATTACGAGTTGCAGAATTTTGTTTATTAAATACGTGTTCATTCCGTTAACGTCGTATTCACTCATTCGCTTGTAATTATTTTATACCGTAAATTGTTTCATATTTTGATTACGAAAACCCTTAACTTAATGTTTTTAAATGATTAATTAATTTGTGTATTTTAATGTTTTTCAATCATTTCAAATTATTTCCAATCTGTAAATTATGTGAATAAAATAAGTTTAAATCAAAGAATTTTTTTTTTAATTTCATCTGGTTTTACAGTTTTACAATTTTCATGGATTGCTTTATAGATTGTGAAATGAAAGTTGTTTATAAGTAACTTTCATGAAATTATAAAATGATCAAGCGTTGTTAATTGTTGACAGTAACATGTTTAATATAAAAAAATTGTTTCGACTTCGATTTACTTTACTTCCATTCGCTCGTTTTTATTGACGAGTCGTGGAATCCGTCACATGCTAATACACTAATCGAGATTAGACTAACGAAGGATGTTAAGGAGATTTATTAATGCAAGTTGAGTTTGAGGAACAATATTTACATTTCCTGAGAAAATAAACACAAGCGAATGTTAAACTTTTTCTATAATATATAAAATCATTTATCTTTCATTTTTCAATACAAATTCAATAAATTTCATGAACAGAGGATCGTATCCACTACATATTGAATTCCTTAATTTCTATTAAAGTATTAATTTCGGTTTAAAACTACAGTTGGAAGTTGGAATACGCCGTATAACATAAATGATTAACACATTTTGAAATTATTAACATAAATTTACCATACAGTTTAAGTCAACTTGTGTAACTAATATAAGAAAAGCGTTCCAGTATAATTAAAGTCACTGTTCCTTAATTAGAAATCCGTAGGAGCGCCACGATTGACGACAGAAGAACAATATGACTAGCTGAGATCAATTGTTGCATGCCATTGTATAACACCGCTGCCTATATTGTGAAGATATTATCGTGTAATGTATTATAACAATATAACATTTAATGCCTAATGGCACGTCAATGTGAACATTCGACGAGCGCACGGATTATTACTATTGCATATGAACTATGATCGGATCATTATTAACCAAATGGGAGTTTCTAAAGACAGATCTTAGTTATTAATTTTGCTAAATAGATGACAGTTGCATGCTCAAAGGAATACAACAACGAGTTATTGCATAATATTTAGAATTAATTAAAAGATCAATATTGCAAAAATCTAACAATTACAGGATCTTCCTTAAATAAGTACAGATATTTTAACAGGTGATAGCTAACCTTAACCAAAACCCAAATCCGCAAAAACGGCGGTCCTATCTTCATTTTAAATTTTCGAAAAATGTCATTTTTTCTGTTGGCATTCGGTTCTAAATACGGTCCTGTGTCCATTTCAATATGTGTCGCGTTGAAAATCAACTTCCTTTGGCGAGAATAACATGAAATGTTGCAAAACAACCTTTATTGTTGATAATTCGGCGTTACTGTTATATTTTACTCAAAACTTAATTTTTTTTTGCACACCCTTCAACATAGGACCTTCATTTTTGCATATTTGGGGTTGGGCTGTTGTCAGCTATCACCTGTTAAAATATCTGTACTTATTTAAGGAAGACCCTGAATATCTGTTTAACAATTATAACTTACTTGTTTATTCGTGTTTCCCTAATATTTACAGGGAATGCTGGAAAACCATCTCCGCTTAAATCCTTAAAAACATATAAATGTCAAGTTCTTTTGTGTAAATGCTTGAAAATATTCTTGAGCGTTCAACATATAAAAAGCTTCAAATTATATTATGACATAAAATATAAAATATCTAAATACATGAATATTAAAAGAAAACAACGAATTACAAAATGTCAGTAATATGGAAATTATCATTGCTTTGTATTAGTAAATGTGCATTAATACATAATACTCGTAATTTGAAATTTACTTTGTTAAACTTAATAATAAACAAATGAATAATTATTAATATACAGCAAATTGTTGTATATTTATTTGTTAATAACGTGTTTAATTTAACAGTAATTCGCAAACCGCAGTTGTGATGTAACAAATTTGAATTTTCAAAGTAATCCCATTTAAAATACATGACTGTGCTGTTTTATCAGCTCATTAAATCAATTAAAGGATTACGCAAATAATTTGGCTATAATCCTATATATTCATGGTTCGATAAGTTTACATTAATTTGACATTTATTTTCAATATTTCCATCATTTTAAAAATGTTTTATACAGGCTCTTACAAAACAAATGGAACACTTTATTATTTTGAGTTTTACTAAAAAACGATGAAATAGTTTTTTGTTTAAGAACATGTGCGCTGTTTGGCGGCACCTTCAATGGGGTTTTCCAATTTCCGGACACAACATCTATTGGCTTAGATGCAAGGGCAGTCAATATGTTTGATTCTTACCTTCGGAACAGAACTCAAATAAAGCTATTATATTTACTTAAAAAACTAGTTGACGAGCAGAAGGTTCAAATGGCATAAGATAACAACAATAATTATTTTCTATTTTGCTTTCGTAAAGGCATATAAAATTATATCATATGGTTATGTTTAAACTTAGGTTAAGTACTACGGTTCGTAGGGAAGATCAGGGCGCTGCAATGCAGATTAACTGACTAAGAACCATTTGGTGAATTGTAAACTATACAGATGTTTGTACACTTCTGTCATTCTTGCACCAATAAAATTATTATTATTAATAGTGCAAAAGTGGATCTATTGTTAATTTTTGGCGAGTGTAATCGCAATTCACGGAGAGCAACCGCACTGTGTGCAGAAAGGTATCCCGACAGATATCATCCTCTACATACTTGCGTTTTGAAAATTGAAAAATTCTTTAAGATAGCAAGGATCATTTCCTGGAGTAAATTATTATTATTATTATTAATTACATCCACGTTCGTCCACTAGCCATGTAGTTCAAGAAGCCGCCTGCAACCATACACAGAATTGTGAAAAGGCACAATTTGCATCCATATAAACCTATGTCAGTGCAACATTTACTCCCAACAGATCCTGATTTTTATTGCATGGCTGGTGAAGCAGCTTGATGATGAACCAGGCATTATAAATACAAATTTGTGGACGGACGAAACAAAATTTACTAATAATTAAGTTATTAATAAACAAAATAATCGCTTCTGGGTAACGAAAACCCACACTGGACAAGGGAGACGAATCATCAAACCGTTTGGGTCACTAACGTTTGGTGCGGTTTAATAGGGGTCAGGTTATTAGAACCCTATTTTATGATGACAATCGGAATGATACCAGAAGGTATCTTCATTTTTTAACTGACGAATTAATAACCTTGCGAATCGAATCGTGTTTTTCCAGTTGGATGGAGCACCGGCTCGTAATGCTGCAGCTGTAATACAGTATCTGAATGCAGCATTTAACCAGCGCTTAATTATATCACTCATGGACCAGTGCAATGACCACCAAGATCACCTGATCTCACACCTCTTGATTTTTTTTATGTGGCCACCTCAAAACGTGTAAGATCGAAAAAAATAATATCAGGCTGGCTTGCGTGCAGTTAACACGCGATGTAATACTAAACGCAACAAACAGAGATTAGAAAATCACCATTTTGTCTGCCTCTAATGTGTTGCACAAAATGGTGATAATTTTGAGCAATTTATTAAATAGGCTGTATATTATCGTATACTCCTCTGTAGTACATAGTTATTCATTATAAAAATCCAAATTCTAAAATCGGAATTTTTTTGATAACATTCAGCTGTTTCGATTCAAATTAATAACAAAAAATTTATGGCTGTAGATATTTTGTTTTTTTTTTATTGCTCTCTTGAACACTTGGAAATATTTTTTTGAGATTTACAACAAAATTTTCTTATGAAACACCCATACAATTTTGTACGTACAGAAAGTAAAAAATGTAACGAATCAAAAAATGTCAAAAAATATACAGAGCGTCATTTAAAAAACCAAAGTTGTGTCTGTTTCCGGTTTAACCCGAAATGGGAAAAAATAATTGAAGGTCGGCAAACAGCGCACATATTCTTAAACAAAAAACTATGTCATTGTTTTTTTGTAAAACTCAAATTAAAAAAGTTATTGAGCGTCCCCTCTTTTTCGTAAGACCCTGTACACATAACTTATTGTTAAATTTACCTAGAAACTTTGTATTTAAATTATTTGTTTATTAAATTTAAAATCAAATTTTGCTGTGAAACATTTCATAGAGACTGGTATACATTTTAATTGAAGTTATCAAACCGACACTGCTGAGAAATAAATTATAATGAACACTATTTGACGAATGCGATGAAATGACTAGTTTGTATCCACATCTTAAATAAGTAAACGCTAAATTGCATAAAATATAAATCAGATTTAAAGCTTGTAGCAAACAGAGAACATTATCGCAAACATCATAAAGTTTCATATGACAGAAGTAATATTGTTTTGCTGTCAGTAACAGTGCCTATATTTTAAACTGTAATTTAAAACTCTGCTTTGTTCCTACCCCATGTGGCCTACGTCACAAGCAGACGAAAATATGAAAGTTTAATGAAAAGTAGGCTTACAAATAGGTGTTTTCGTATTATTCTGTTTATATGTTGTCTTATAATTGGCAAACATTATGAATAAAAATTATCCTCTCTGTCTATTTTTCTTTCATTATCGTGTGTACGTTGGTATTTATAAGTTACTCGGCGGTTAGTTATTTTATGTCTGTTTTAAAATTTGCAAACGCCATGTCTAATTAGTGTGTTTATACTTTAACGACGCATAAAGAAAAAGAACGCATAATTCACCGAGTTTCGTTCGTTTTCAAAAATTGCGCTATAATTAATATTTTCGCAATTAGCAAATGTTTTACGTTATTTACAAAACAAAAAGTCATTGCTAAGACAGTTTCGTTTTTCGTTTTAAATTTTAATGAGAACAATGCGCATTATTCGATGATTGATTATGTTTAAATCGCGACGTAATAAATTTTTTGAATTCGGCAACAATACCTGGGCGCACAATGGTCCAACTAAAAAAACAATTATCTCGCAGACACAAGGTACGTAATTGTATTTTGAAATGAAAATGGGGCGAAGCGATCATAAATCATATCAGCAGGAACAAATACAGGTTTCGGGGTCGGCTTGACTAATGGCCTCAAGACAGGCCGCGCGTTCGTCTGTCAATCAAGCGTGCCAGAACAGATGCTGAGACCATCCATCACCGTCTGACGTCGCCATCGGTAAATATGTTGATGGTACTTGAAAGTGAACTTCAATGCAAAAACACATACCTCACTCGACACCGCAATTCGCGAACTAACCACATACTGTTGTAAATTGTTTTCGATGACAACATAATGAATTGAAATCATCACATTAAAGAACACCGTGTTGTTTTTGAAGAGGTATAATTTGATTTGTTTGAAATAACTTCTGCAATCTTTCAATGAGAAAGAATGGATTAATCATTTTAAAAATTAGCAACGATACATAATTTTTATGGACACTAAGAATTAATCTCTGTATTGGAAGGAACAGATAAATTTTATACAACAATTAACTTTTTTTCCGTTTCAAGAACGAGTACGAGAAGGTGAAATGTGATAGAAATTACTACTTTAAGAAATGTACCTCCTTCTTCTTTGCTGGAAGAATTATGAAACCGTTGACTCATTTGCAAAAAGGGGATTCTTTGTATAAAAGACGTTTTCACTCACTGAATTTAGCAAAATCTGCACATCGCTAGAAGGTTTTTTGTGACGATTTTATGTACCTATAATTCTATGAATCATGAAGCTAAATTCTATAAGAAATTTAAGGCACTGCGTTTAAGATCAGTATTAACAGTTTCAACATTGTTGAAATATTTTAAATAATTCAGACCAACGTGTATTGTAAAATATATGCAACATCATTCGTAAGGTTCATTTCTGTTTTTTTTTTTTTTTTAATGGATTCCGTTTGGCCTTCGTCTCTGTATTAAATAATTCACATCAACGCAAAGAACACAAAGCAGTAATACGTGTACCTGGTGCACCCTAAGCAATAACTTTGTGAATGTAGTGGTATTACTGATTTATTATTAATGGATTTCCATTAGTCTTGAACAATAGTGTTAAGAGAAGCGAAGTATAACCGAGGGGAGTACTCTCCATCAATTGCGGCCACCCACGATTATGTAAGTTCCTAAGAAATTGGAAAATCGATTTACACTAAAATTGTTTTGTAACATCTAGGAAATCTGCGAATTAACATGTGGGTTTTATGGAATGCAAAGCGAAATAATACAAATTCAGTTTCCTTTCAGTTGTAATATTATGTTCTTCTGAATAAAATTTGAAATTTGTTACACAATTTAATTCATATCAGATTTGGGATCTTGCATTTCTTTTCATCATTACCCAGGCAACACAGTTTCGTGGAATATACGTATAAGTTGATACTGAATCTTCGGTTGTTATGTAGTAAACCCAAAACGTATGATATCTTGCAGAATGTCCGCGCCAAAGACGTTATTTTGTACGTATAAACAATACTTGTTTTATACGAGTATTTAATTGGTATATCTCACGTATATATTATCCATATTTTACACGCT
>JAFFZR010009987.1:0-19379 GCA_018397195.1 Lethrus apterus | reverse complement strand
TCTAAGAAACGATGTCGAAATGATGAGAAGAATCCAGTTCAATTTTTTACGACGTGTTAATCTTAGCAATCATGCAGAAGGCGGTATATTCTCGAACATTTGTTGTGAATTTTTTCGTTGATTTAATTAAAATTTCTAGTTCGTGTTGAGGGTTATTATTTTTTTCTGCCTAAACTATGAAAAATAATGAAATGGAACAAGAGACAAGAAATGTAGGTAACTTATGTGTCTATCAGCAAAAAAAGTTTTAAAAGTATTCATCTAATAACAAAAAAATTATGAGCTTCTTAAGATGTGGATGACCATTTTTTTACCACTTAAAAAACACGCAGAAGAGAATAACATGTCAAATAATGCTTTCTTTTAGTACAAATCCACATACCAAATTTGGTCCCAATCGCGATAAGCGTTAGAAAGTTTTCTCGAAAAAAAACGATTTCTTTTCAGGACATTTGCATCCCTTTAGCGGCTAAACGAAGCAACTTTGAATATAGGTAAGTTGGGTTAAATCGTCCTATTTTGGTCTCAGAAATATGTGTTATTATTTTGTACAGACCTTTCGGGGACACCCCGTATAATAACAATAAGTATCTCTTGAGTGAGCGGCAAAATTGGATTGTGCGATTTTACCATTTCACCATTCAACGTGGCAACTGCGTTTTTTCCAACACACGACGTCTAAATTTTCATTAAATATTGTTTTTTCTTTGATATTTTTTCTGCTGATCTAATGTGTAAGATGATCGTTGGAGGAAATATGACAGGCAGGAAATTTTATTAACTTGGTGATAAAAAGAAGTGTATACACAAGTGTGATGAAACACATCGGAGAAAGCGATCCAAAATGCATAAAATTAAGAACCGGCAAGAAACATGTAAACAAAACAGTAATTAAACTCAATATTCCGAATTTCCATAACTGACAACAAAGAAGAATATAAAAGAAGTAATAATAGTACATAAAAATAAAACATGCAAGTAAACTTAGTAGTTAGTAGAACATTTAATTTTAAACAAACTGTTTTTTGCAGTTAGATAGACTGTGGCGTCCTGATAAGAAATGCAGTCCATTAAGACATAAAAATCGTCAAATATGCAAATATCAATTGAAAATTAACGCAAACTCTCACGGGACAACAACGTAACGACGTATAATGTATGTAAAACTGCTGATTATGTCTACAGTTGTCAAGTTACGAGGAGTAAGAAATACAAAACCGAATCGTCGTAGGTCGGAGTAAGATTTCAGAAATTTTCCATTGGATATGATTCACCTTGTAAGTCGGCGTAATGCAAATAGCTGTATCGCGTTCGAATTACCATATTTATGTGGTCGACGCCCACAGAGGTAGTGAAAAAATGCATAATCAATTTAATAGAATCTTATGATTTCTAATTTGATGTGAATCATTATTGATGATCTGTTCCTATAGTTATTTATGAGCGAACATATTAGTGACTTTGTATAACCATCTATTTCTAAACTTCTTTTTTTAAAGATACATCTTTGTGGTTTATCAAATATTTCCAATTCCTTCTCGTTATTGAAAAAACTTACATATGTGGCTACATAGTGGCTTAGTCAGTAGGTCAGTAATCTCAAAGTCGTAAGGTTCGAATCTTCGTTGGGGAAATTGGAATTTTATTTCAGGGATGAAGTTTACAAAGTTTACAACATTAAATTTGATGTTTTCTGTGTTTCTTTTCGCCGGTGAATTTGATTATTCTTCTTCTTCTTTTTTTGGGTTTTGAGGCGATATGTGAAGTTGAGATAAAATTAAAGGCACATTTCGTCTGCCTAAATATTTATTCATAAAAAAATTTTCCTTTTAGATTTTTATACGTTTCGCCAGAAATAACATTGTTTTTAAAATGCTGGAAGAGGTTTCTAACAGATGTGAGTCAGTCGTGACCGTAATCCTAAGACACTATTTGGGTTTGACCTGTTGAGGTGCCAAAACAAAAAAGGCTGAAAAAATAATATAAAAATGAAAATGACATGAGTTTAGAAATGAGATATGCATCTTCATATTAGCAGCATCTCAACTATTTCATCTTGAATGAACTGTTTCAACAGGGTTGTATGTTCCTTCAAGAAATTTCCGAAAATATGATACTTTTAATTAAAAAAAAACACATTTATTTGGCATACTGTTAAACAAACAAGTCAAGCCATAACAAATCCTTCACACCGACTCCGCTTTCTAAAATTTCTTCTTCAACTTTTTCAGAACTCCTGATCGCTCAACCACTTCCTCCAGATTCTTACCCACCGCCACCTCCTCTAAGTCTAGCTGCTTGCATTCCCTTCACCGGTGCTTCCATTCGTCTTTACCTATTCAACCAAACCTACATTTATCTAAGCTTCCCCCATTCAATATGTATTTGCATTCTCCTCATTCCCATACGTGAACCTTGCCAATGTCCTTTTTTCTGCGCCATATCATCGACCCTCCAAATACTCATACCCTCCCATACGTGCATAGATCTTTGTATCTTTTATTATACTTCCCCTTCTGAATTCGTTCATACCTCTGCCCTTCCACTTCCATCGCTCCACCACTTTAATTACAAATTCTCTTCCCCATCGTGCCTCCCTTTCCACCTTCAGCGTCGACCAATCTGTTCTCCTTTTTCAATCTCGTTCTACGTGCTCCGGCGTCGATACTTTTAATATGCCCAATAGAAGAACGAATTTAGTGAATTTAGTTTCGTTCCCAATAAAAATTCAATAAATACTGCAATTACTTAACAATGTTCAGCACTAACGTTACATATTTCAAAAAAAAAGTAGGTAAATATTTTTCATTATGGCGACTTAATTTAAACGAAAATTTGTGACATACGCTTGTCTATACTGGGATTAACTTAACTTAAAGGGATTAAGCATTAGTTACTTAGTTTAAATAATGTTTCAACTAATATCTGGGAATATAGAATGCAATTTGTCACTTGTTTTAACGTATTTATGGAATGACTTATAAAATGCCACCAACTCATTGTTGGACTTGGTCTGTTTGTGTCCTAAATAAAAACAAAAAAAATCACTCATCATTGTTTTCAAAACGCAACTAAATATTGAAAAGTAACGTAGGTAACATTTTTATAACACCTTGAATAAATTGCGTTGCTTATTATCATATTGCCGTAGGCGCCGCGCCGCCGTTTCGTTTAACCGATTATAACCGGTATGAAGAATTTATTTAGCGATTTTATTGATACGTCGACCGTGATAATTAATTTCGTCTATTGTGTTTGATTTGTTACGCGAAACTCTATCACGTATCGTAGAAGTGCGCACTATTAATGAACAGTGTTGCCAGAATAATTTTATATTTTGTACTAAAACTTGTATAAAAACGTATCAAATTCAATTAAAGCGTAATAGATGCTTTTTCGCGTCAGTTTTGACATAAAAATATGGGTTGGGTTCGCTCCGTAATTAAAATTCAAAACTAACCCTTCACAAAAATTAACCTTTTCGTCCAAACGTACTAAAACATACTGGATTGGAGAGCGGCGTACTAAAGTATAAGTTGATCACAATCAAAGCCACTCTAAGCACAGGGCTAAATGGGCCATAGCCCAGGGGCGCCAGCCGCTTGGGGTTCAGGATTTTAGGGCGGCAATTGTTCATATAGGTAGGATGACCAAACGTACTCCTTTAGGGAGTTTTGTGCTCCTTTTTCAAGAGCTGCACAAACCATAAATTGACTTATTGACTTTTTTGAATTCCAGTAATTTCAATTACGGAGCGAACCCAACCCATCAATCTATGAATTTTCTTTCGAATTTCGATTACGAAACGAACCCAACCTATATTTTAAAAACTGACGTAACTGACTTTTGAATTTCAATTTTAAATAAATGTTGACTTTTTGAATTAAAAATAATTGGCCACCTTAATATAGGTCATTTGAATTTTGTATGAATTCTACATATATTTTTATTTGTTTATTGGTAATGTATTGACTTTTTCTAGTTCAGAAACTTTTGTAAACCGGTCACCTCGTACCCCCCCCCGTGTATTTTATGTAGAGGGGCGCATTACTGTTAGTAGCCCACGGGTGCCATATATCTTAGGACGGCCCTGATCAGAACGTAATAGATCTATTGTAATAGACTGGCAACACTGATCTAAAACTTACGCAACTAATTTGTCTTTACATTGAAAAGTTCAAGTTCTTGTCATTAAATTATAATAAATTATATTCGAATCAGAACTTTCTACTGGAAAATGTTTCTTTTTCACATTTATATGCAATTTTGAGGAAAGGGATAAAAAAAATGAGTGAATGAGAAATAATACCTTATCATATATTTTTTTCTTGGTAACAGACCAAATATTTTCGAAACTGTAGTAGAAAAAACACATCAATTTGTTCGCTTGTAAAATAAAACCTTTGATTCAGATAGTTATAAATTTATGAATAATAAAGTGGAGCTTGTAAAGAATCAATCGAACAATTTTTGTAATCTTTGCAATGTTGTGCAAAAGTTGTACAAATTGTCGCCGAAATGTGTGAAATAATTATTACGGTCAATCTTCACGCACGTTTTAAATTCTTTTAGTCCTCAAGTTCACTTTCTAATAAAGCACTCAATATACTTCCCAAAAAGCAAGAGGAAAACGAAAATAATTTTTTCTCCTGGACAACATTGACTAAACAGTCTGGATTGGATTCTGGGTTTCAAGATTTGGTGGGTGTCTGATCTTAAGGACACACTAGCAATTAGGCTAGATCATCTTCTTCAAGACAACTGCGGCAGTTGGGGTCGTTTACGATACTCTACGTATGTAGGTGCTTATTCAATCGATGTCCTGTCCAAAGCTCTACAAGTTTCCTTAGGTAGGGCTTACTCTGCAGACAGAATTTTGCTCGCTTCAGGTAAGGTTTCTGAATAGAGGCCCTTGCTTGTCTGATGTCAATGACATCCAGCGTTCCGTCTGTCTGTCTTGCTTTATGAGGGCTGTTTGAGTCGATTTGGTAAGAGGTAGCATCGGTTTCGGCTCGAAAGGTATTCGGTCGGAGCCTAGTCGGACCAGCTTATCCGCCTCTTCATTACCCAGATTAACCGTATGTCCGTGTACCCATCGGACAGACTCTCCAACGCTAGATGGCACTCCCAGACAGTCTGACCTATATTACGCTTGGTTCGAATATCTCAAAAGAACTTACTATGCTTTCTGATAATGGTTTGGTGATACTGATGTAACTGATGTGCCCTTATCTAAATAAACAGAAAAATCTCTCTAAGACTGTAGATTTTCGAAAAATTATTTAAATTTTATTTTCGGTTAACAAAAGCACTACAGCAAGAATCGCAATAAACTGATTTTAAAGTAGTTTTAGCGTTCGTATTATTCGCTGAAACAGGCGCCTTTTTCATAAGATAATTTTACAAGAACATATCTTTGTCGTTGCCAATTTTTCCAATTTATTTGTTATCATCTAGACATTATATAACATATGGTTTTAATGTTTGCACTGGACCTTATCGCTATTTATTGATTCGCAGTATAGCTGATTAGATACTGGAACTCACTCTTTGACAAAATATATTTTAAAAAGTAATCACTGGAAGTCACAAAAATTTGTTTCTAAATCTCGGTATTTTCTTTTTTACTTTTCGTATACCGAAAGCATATTATGAAGAATTTACACTCACATTTTCCGATCTAAGTTTCAGGAATGTTTTTCAGTCTTTACTTCAAATATTTTTTCCAATTCTCTTAAACATTCTTGTAGAGTTTATGTTAAAAGAAATAGGACGATACAAGAGATTCAGATTCAGATTTTACTAATAAAAGTACAATTAACAAAAAAAATAATAGAAGTACTCATGTGAAATAGAAGAGAAAAACGTAAATCACAAATAATGTCACAAACCCAGTATGGTAATTGCTGTAGTGTATTTTTTGTTTATTTTTACGTTTTTATGTCTGAGATGGGTCATCCTTTGACTGTCACGTGGGTATTTACACTGAGAAAAATTTACATCAACAAAAAGTTCGCTTGTTAGGTAAATTGTCAAAAATGTCGACTTCTTAATTACCAACTGTAAAAAATAAACAATGAATTAGTCAATATTTTTTAACATTGAAATGTTATTTTAATTCATTAAAAATTTAGCCGGAAGAAAGTACCTAATTACAAAAAAATGTCAGATAGAAAGTTTTAAAATTATATGTTATAATATAAGTAAAGGCCAATTTCCATGTAAACGACAGAAAGTTGCGCGCCATGAGTCAATGCAACTTTAAACATTTTTAAAAATGAATGAGGACTTTTTGGCTTACAAATTACAATTACACATTTTCAACGCAAATGATCCATTTAAGAGCCGTTACCATAGAATTAAATACAAGAAGAAATTAAAAATTTCTTCGAGGTCGGTAAATGTTCTTGGCATTTGTCCATCGTACTGGCGCCGCCACATGGTTACCAATTTTAGAACATCGACGTCTTGTCTCTTGCGTCATCGAATGTTACGCTTGTTTGGATTCAAGAGAAGCAACCAAAATATGAAAAATTGAAAGAACGCCAAATATTCCCCGTTTCGAAAAAGAAACTGAATCAACAAGATGCACGTCCGACGAGATGCTTTGCGTTTTAACTTATTTTAAGACTGAAAGTGAAAATAACACGCCAGAGAACGTTTATCGAATTATTTCGGTTTTTTTTTCTACTCTTTGGCATGCACACGTCCAAATTAATATTTTGCAAGGACAAGTGAATGATTTGTTTAACCATGAAAATAATTCCGTTTAATAAGAAACTTTGAAAATTTTCGCCGTTTTACAATTTTAAATATTCGCTTAGCATATTTTAAGAATATTGTAGCTTCGTATGGTAGAATTTTCTAGAAAATTACTCTTTAATTGCACTTATAAAAAATTAAAAGTGTCTCGGAGAAAAAGAAAATTGGACAAAAATTGTAAATGCATTTTAATCTTCAAAGAATCCAGTTGAATCACTTATTTTATGGAATGTTTCCTATTTATTGTGGGTTTTATCAGTTCTTTATATTATTGCACACAATTATTAGATTAAGTGGCTTGTATTCTAGGAAATTGTTCATTTTTACTTGTGGGAAATAAAAATTAATAAAAAAAATGTTTACTCATTTCCAAATTCTTTTTAACACAAAAATTGGCATCTTTGATTATTATTTATTGAACTCAGTTTAAGTAGTTCAGTACTCTTATAAAAAGCAACTATCCCCCCCCCCCCCGACTTTATTCGTAAGTCGGTAATCTCAAGGTTAAGGTTCAAATCTTAGTTAGGGACATTGGAATTTTATTTGAGAGATAAAGTCTACAATGTTTCCACCTTTGAATTGGCCTTCCAATCGACTATTCTGATTAGGTTTTCGTGGTCGCATCCCAAAGACCACACTCTGTAATTGGGTTCGACCTGTTGAGGTAGCAGAACAGAAAGGATTAAATAAAATAAAAAATAAAATAAAATGAAAAATAAAATAAAAATGTTATCAAGTATACCTCCTGTTAATGTTCTCATTGATCGTTTAGCGCCACATGTTCCTGCCTAATGCCTCAACAGCCCACCTAATACATAAACATTTTTTGTGTTTTATTACCTTTGTTCATGATTAACAATTTATTCTAATTTCTTACCTTGATGAACAAAAAATTTTTTATAACGTACACATTTTAAAATGTTGTTAAAAATATTTAATTTCTTCCGTTTAAATATTTTATCGTCATTTTTAAAAGTTTCACTACGCGTTGCGGATTTTCTGTAATTTTCAAATGCAGCTCGTCTTGCGAAAATGTTGATTGAAAAAATGGCAATGAAAAATTGCCTGATAACTGAAACTAGTCGTAAATAAAAACCTATTATCATAAGGAGGATTCATCGATTTTCGCTAAACCATGACTACCACAATATGGCAAAAGTTTTTGGAGGATTTATGTATAAATTTCTGATTTTATTTTTAGACGAATATATTACAAAATCCCACAAACAATGGGTACTTAAAAAATGGATTAATGGACTAGGTAATGAAATCAGGCATTATAAAAGATAAATATAAAATACGTAAAATTTCAATTCCAAGTTTAAAATCGATAAAATAGAATATTGCCAAAAAAACGTAACTTGAACAACTGATTCTTTTTCGTAATAATTAATTTTTGTATCAACCTTCTTGTAACCAATTTAAATTTATCCGTGGTTTCAAATAACATATTTATTAAAAATTGGATAGATTTAGGCGATACTTAAACACAAAAATTGTTGTTTGGTTTCACTTTATAAATAAAGTGAAACCAAACAACAATTTTTGGGTTTATATTTTGTAATTATTTATTAACAAATTGTCAATAATTTATTCTCTAAATCAATGTTTTAATCATTTGCATATGATCCATTACGTCAATTAATCGATGTTAAAAATAACTGTAAGAAACAGGATGAATTCAATTGGGAATGTCTGCATTATATCTATTATAAGTAATAATGACTACCATCTGGCAACGATGCTTAATGAAAATCCTGTACATATAATAGGTGCTCAACACCTCAAAAATAATTACGTTTTTGTAAATATTGACCTTTTTGTGACGATTTTGGATGATTTAAAATTTGATGCAATCGGAGCGACGCGACGCGTTCGTAACGATTAACTTAAAGTTCCATGAATGAAACTTTATCGTAAATAATAGTCAGCATTACATTGCTGTATGTAACAGTGACAAATTTGCTAAATATTAAACCTACGAAATAAATATTTCTCCATTTTCGATTATGTAGCTTTTACTTAGAATCAAATATTTACTTATCTAATGTTTTGGAATTGATTCATTAATATTGCCCGCTTGATTAATTGATTAAGGATTAATATTTTTTTATCGACGTACCTAATGCCTCCCCTTTCCGAACTATATTATTCATATGCGCGAATATTAATTTCTCCATTTTCTATGATTTCGGTAGAGGGCATAGATTAAGGTGACCATACGTACAGCATTTCGCTGTATTGTCCGGAATTATAGCAAGCTGTACAGCATGCACGAATTCAACATGAATGTACAGCAAAACGCCTTTTGAATTTTAATTACGGAGCGAACTCAACCCACATCCCATATATCTTTGTACTCTAAATGTATCTTAATAATTAAATTTCAATTACGGAGCGAACCCAACCATACGTCAGTCTTTCCAACTATACAGAGTGTCCACGATAAAACGAAACACTCTCAATATCTAAGAATCTAAAAATTTTTCTTAAAATCGCTGAAACACGTAAACTTTAGACAACTTTTGGCAAAGAAATGATCGCCATGTCTTCAACCCCCTAGCCGCAGGGGTGCCAACCGTAAAATTCTTAAATTACACTAGGGGTTGAGTGATACCTCATTTAAAAGCTTACGTAATTTGCATTTCAACGATGTATCAATTTTTGAAATCCATAGATTTGTTTCCGAGAAATTAGCTTTTCAAAATAACTACGATAAAAAAAAAGAAAAGGAAATTTAGTTAGAAAAACTGTCAAGATTTATTTGAGAAGTTGTTGGAAATGGCCTCCCCCAACTTCCATACAATTATACAAACGTTGCTCAAACCCACGACGTACATTTTGAAAAATTTCAAGCTCACTGCACGGCAGGCAGGAGATGGAATTGTACATTCTGTCTCGAAAATGTTCTAAAGACGTCGTGGGTTTGAGCAACGCTTGTGCATTTCCAACAACTCTAATAAATCTTGACTGTTTTTTTAACTAAATTGTAGTTTCTGTTTTGTACCTTAGTTATATTGAATAGCTAATTTCTCGAAAACGAATATAGGGATTTCAAAAATTCATACACCGTTGAAATGCAAATTACGTAAGCTTTTAAATGAAGTCTCACACAACCTTTAGTGTAGTTTAAAAATTTTAGGGTTGGCACCCCTGCGGCTAGGGAGTTGAAGATATAGAGATCATTTCTTCGCCAAAAGTTGTCCCCCATCGATCTAAAGTTTACATGTTTCAGCGATTTTAAGAAAAAAAATTAGATTCTATGATACCGTGGACACTCTATATATTTAATTCGATAGAACGGAGCGTGAGTTTGAATGTGTGTACAGCATTAATGCATTGAAAATCTGGTCACCCTATCGCAGATAATTTAAAATGCTATATTTAAATGACTCTGATTGTCAACCACTATGGCGACATTCACGGTCTCAACATTTTAATTAAAACCCAATCCATATAATACTAAAACATGGGGAGGTATTTCTGTAACCTGAGTGTGTCCTGTAGTGTGATATCAGCTGTTCTTAAGTTTCAAGGTTATACTCATAAATTTTTCTAATCAAGAAACACTAAAAGGAAAAATCTGAGCTTTAAATTGTCTAAAATTAACAACCCTAGTTTACAGTTTATACTAATAATTATGGAATTAATAAATTTATGATGTTTCCTACAAATCATGTAGACTCAAGACATGGACGAATTCAATTGAATCCTTTATCCTCAATAAGTTTTATTTAACTTAATATATCCACCATTTTTGGTAAGGTTTTGTGAGTGACAAGATCGGATTTTATCTTTATACCGTGTTCAACTTTATCTTCTTCGTCTTGTCATATAATTCTAAATATTAACTTTGAAATGATTTAGCGATTTTCATTTTCTCATTTCAACATTACTTTCTCACACGCATCTAGATCTAGATATTTTATCATTTCTTCCTTTTAAAATTCCTCTAACAGAAATCATACTTACATTTTATCGACGTTAATCCTCTTTAAAAATTCAGTGATTAACTAGTTATTTAATTTATCGATATCTGTTAAGTCATAATGCAAAAAACTTTACTTATATCAGATAAGATTATTCCCACAATCGTTCTCATAATATTAGCCAGATTCCTTCGATTACTATACAGGGTGGACCATCGTATAGCATATTCAAAATAAAACCCTTTTATAGTTGTCAACAAAATCTGAAAATTAGAAGGCATAATCTTAAATATCCAATCTACAAAATGGCCGAATAATTTTTTCTAAAATATAATCAATGTGAAATTTGACTTTGATAGCGTTTTATTATCAAAGTAATAAAGCAATCTAGATTTTTTTTACAGCCTCACCTCCATGATATGTAGATTTTGATTATACAAAAGTTGGCATTTAA
Organism: Lethrus apterus; assembly: GCA_018397195.1. Classification (NCBI taxonomy): domain Eukaryota; kingdom Metazoa; phylum Arthropoda; class Insecta; order Coleoptera; family Geotrupidae; genus Lethrus; species Lethrus apterus. The sequence goes on along the minus strand of JAFFZR010009987.1, from coordinate 8,234 downwards.
ATTCGAATAATAACTGAATAAATCGTAATTTAATATCCAACAATAAGGTAATAGCATTATTTATGGTAGAACCTCAAAATGACAGGAATCACGAGACGGTGGCAATCTGATTTACAAGGGTCTCCAATAAAACTCATTTTGACGCACATCTGGTGCGTCGATCCTAACAAATCCAGGACCTAACTCTTCGAATTTGAAACCGCCGCGGAACGTTTAGTTTTTTATAGTTGGTGCCGTTGTTTATTTTGTCGAATACACAGACGTTTTTTTGAAAAGTAGCCAAGAAGAAATGAAAGCATTGTAGACTTATAACAATATTTAAACATCAAACGTAATTTACTTTACCGAACCAGGTTTAAAATAAATTATTAAGTCCGGTTCTGAGCACTCACAGTTCTTCGGCTGTACCATTTATGATTTACAATGGGTTGTTTGCGGTTAAGTGACCATTGTCAACCAAGATTTAGTCATTGAGGGTTGTCGCAATATATTACTCACATTTTCGCACTGAAAATTATAAAAGGCCAATTAATTTGAAATCTATGACCCCTTCAAAATTTGTAATATCAGAAATGCATTGTCTGTGATATTTTGATTCTAGTGACTTGATAAAAAAATATATAAAATTACAATTTTTTTACTTTTTGGCGTCCTGACGGTCGAAGCGTCTATTTGAAAAAATAGAATGGCTATTTTGTAGTACTTCCACTGTAGATTATTGACTGCTAAATTCAAGTTCCTAAGATGATTAGAAATATAGTTTTTCGTGAATATGCTATACGATGGTCCACCCTGTATATGGTTAAAATTAATTGTTAAAAATTGGCAAGTTTTAAGCGCTCGAAATACGATAGGTTGTGTGATTTTCAAGCGTATGACGACACCGTCACAGATGATCTGTTTATGATTACCGAATTGTCGACTGTTAATTATCGATTGTTTAAAATATACACAAAGAAGAATTAAAAAATAAAAACTTCCTATAAAGAACATTCAACGCAAAGCAAACAGGGTAACAGCAAATGGATGATCGCAATATGTATTTGTGTATGGCCGACGATGTCACATCACGTTTTAACAGGAAATTTGATAATTCAAATTTTATTCTTTCTTCATGCCTTTGGACAAAAAAATATTCAACAAAAATACTTTAATTTTTAATGTTCTATCCATTTGGTAAATAAAAAAGGACAAGTTCCCCATTTATGTATGTAAGCGCCTTGAATGACGGGACGTCTGGGAGGTGACGCCACCTGTGGGAGAAGATAAGAAGCGGAAAGACGATAATCAGAGTGAATAAATTAATGATAAGTAAAACTTATAGAAGATTGAATCTGTGCATTTTGAATCTTGAATTAAGTCAGAAATAGTGAAGTGTCAAACGGAGGCTGACTCACAGAAGATAGGAGCATAAACATTTAATTGTTGATTCTCTTGATTTTTAGGTTAGTCAACCACGTACAATTGTGTAAGCCTAGTTTTAATAAATTTCTCTTGATTTTTAGACGAATCAAATTGTGTTTATTTTCCCGATAACCCCACACATATTATAAATCAACAATTACTACGTTTGTGTACAAAATTGGAAAACATGGAAAGAAAACTTTTTACAAACTTTCGCAGACAAAGGTTGGTCATCTGTCATTTACGCATTAAACTATAAATATTTGACTGGCTCAATTCTGGAGTATGCACTAAAAAAGGAACATTTATTACTGGAATCGAATAAAAACATGGATAATAGAACTTTAGTAGATTTAATAGTTGATGGTCTACCAACGTTTATTAGAAACAAAATTGACAGAGAAATCACCACAACTCCAGTTAATTTATTCAGCGAGTTGAGAAAATATGAAAACATTATGGGGAAAAAACCTAGCAAGATAAATGAAAACAAACCTAAAATGATAAAAACAGAGACAAAATGAAATTTTAAATATACATGTAGATTTTGTGAGAGCAGAGGAAATAAAGACAGATATCACCCCGAAGATTCATGTTGGTTCAAAGAAAACAGGAACAAGGACACTGGAAGAAATAGAATAACTAATTCTATATTAGAATTTGACAGTACTAAGGATCCAAAAAACTAAATTGTCTCCCCCCCCTAATTGAGGTTAAAGTGGTACTAAATGAAAATACAGAATGCAAAGGTATTTATGACTCTGGTTCAAATATCACATTGATTAACTCTAGGTTGATAAAGATTAAAAATTTGGTGAAAGAAAACTTTAGTAGCACAGTAAAAACAATTAGTGGTAGGGGTGAGATTAATGGACGGATAACACTCAATGCAGAGATACTAAACATTAAGAATAAAATCAATGCATTTGTGTACGACAATTATGGATTCAATTCTGATATGATCTTAGGACTAGATACTATAAAGAGGTTTGGATTGACCCATGACAGGAATTTAAATATCCAATTACAGAAAAAAATCCAAGTCAGATAATGATGACGTATCAAAAGATGAATTAATAATGAAGGATACTGGAATCAGAAACAATAACAAAGAAGAAATTGAGATGGAAAATACATTTGACCAATTTCAAGTAAATTTCAATGAGGGTATTACTATAGATGAATTCAATATAGATATAGAACATTTGAAAACTGACCAAAGAAGTGAGATAAACACGCTATTGGATAATTATAAAAATAATTTCGCAAAGGATAAGTACGATGTGGGTAAAGTAAAGAATTATGAAGCTTTCATAGACCTACAAGTAGATAAATATTGCTACAAATGACCATACAGGTGTTCAGTAGAAGATAAAGCTGAGATTGAAAAACAGATAGCTCAATTATTGAAACATAACCTAATCGAGGAATCCTACAGTCCATTCGCAGCACCAATTACATTAGCTTATAAAAGAGATGAAGGAAGAAAAACAAGACTGTGTATTGACTTTAGGGATATAAACAAACTAATAATACCCCAATCGCAACCTTTTCCTCTAATTGAAGATTTAATGACTAAAACTATAGATTGCAAGTTTTTCACAACGCTGGATAAACTCTGCTTTCTGGTCCATACCGTTGAGAATTGGAGATAGACAGAAAACTGCATTTGTAACGCAAGAAGGTCATTACCAATGGACCTGTTTGCCTTTTGGATTAAAAACGTCCCCAGCAATATTTCAAAGGATTTTGGTAAATATAATTAGAAAACACAACTTATCAAATTTTGTTATAAACTATATAGATGATATAATGATTTTCTCAAAAACATTTGAGGAACATTTAGACCACCTAAAACGATTATTAGATGCCATTGTAGATGCCATTCTAGAATGGTCAAGACCATCTATAGACATATTACACAAAAAGATAAATATATTTTTTATGCATATGTTGAGGAACAAAATATGAAGCATTTTTGCGTGCTTTTCCTGAAAAATCTTATAATAAACGCAGAGACCAGAATCGCTTGATAAATTGGTTTAACATCCGATTTAACCCATTTATGCCCAGAATTTTTGTTTTGTGCGATTGCTGCCACATTTGGTGTATATATGAGTGGAAAAATGTTGAAAAAAGTTTTGGGCTGTTATATTTTGAAAATTTGGGTGGGACGTTAATGGGCAAATTAATGTAGTAAAAATTCAGACTAAAAATAAATGGTTTTTATTTCAGAATTATACATAAATGTGTGATCAAGTGATTATGACACATCATAATTCATTGGTTTTTATGGTATGAAGAAAAACACTTGTCGTGCAAAGCCACTTGACACCTATCACACGATTTATTGGTTTTACTTCTACAGAAAGCGCATCTTCTTCGCGTTTGCTGAGTTATAATCAAATGATGACCGTGGACTCGAGATGCTGGTGAAACAAAAGAGGAATTAGGTCCTGTGGCTTTTGGTGGTTGTCCATATTTTTGTAGCAATGAAGTGGCAACCTTTCTCCTAAACTCAAGGTTGTCGAGCTTCATTCCCAAACGTTTAGACAATGTCCACGCATTGGTCATACATAAATCAAACGTCCAGAATAGAATAGGAATATACCATTTCTTTCCGCGAAATCCAATTCTGTAATTGGCAACGTTGTTATCCATTTGGTCTACTCCTCCCATGAAAGAATTGTAATGGTGTATTACATTTGGTTGGGGTATTTCAATCTTTTTTTTTTCTTTAGCAGAGTAGCGTGAACCCTTCTTCAAAGGAGCGACTCCAAATTCGTTGGATATTAATGTCACAATGCTATTGTCTCTCCACCTGACACAAACAATTTTATTTTTTTATCAATTGCGCTGTCATATGCCCCTCGAGCCCTTTTCTTCATTGTATTCGTGTTTTCGACTAGCCTCTTCTCTGTTCGATTTTCACGGACTGTGCCGGTACCACCAAATCCCAATTCCGACAATTTCGTAATTAGCGAAGCACTCGTAAAAAAATTATCAAAGAAAAGAGAAAATTCATTGTCCAGAATTCAAAATATTACAAAAGTTTAGGACAACTGAAGCACCCAATCCAACTTTTTTGCAATCGTCATCTTGAACTTTCCGTCCTTGGTAAATGTCAAAGTTGATACAATAGCCTGAAGGAAGCGCCAGAGAACAAGCTTTGTACCCAAAACGAATGGATTTGCCTCGGATGTACTGCTTGCAACCATTTCTCCCAAAATATGGGATCATAGACTCATCAATTGATAAACAGGAGTTTATTGGTGCATATCTGACAAAACTAGAATTTAATTTGTCAAGCAATGGACGCAGCTTACACATTTTATCATTTTCGGCAAGATTGTTGTTATCGGCAGCATGCAAAAATCTGAATATTTCCTCAAATCTGTTACGTCTCATGGAGTTCGCAACGAGATTGTTGTGAGTATCATCCTGTGTTTCTCAAAACATGCGTCTTCTCGGGACGGGAACGTATCCGCTGATAAATAGAATGGTTATAAATGCGTACATCTCGTCATTTCCCAAAATCAGTCGGCTACCTTGTTGTCGTGTACATGACTGAATATTTCACCAAAAGGTTAACGACGCTCGGGCTAAGAAATAGTTCGAAGAATTCAAGTGGTTCGCTGTCTCCAGATAACGTCAAATTTGGCAACTTTCCTTCATTTTTTTTTGCCTGGTAACACCACAGTGTAAATCTCCTTTTTCCCATTGACGTTTCTCTTTTGGCATGACCTTTCCTTTTCTTTGATTATTTACTTGTTCCTGGCCTGACTTCATGTTCACCATAATCTTCGTCTTCATCCTCGCTATTGCAAAGGTTAGTTTCCGCCTGAGATTGCAACTGGTTAGTATTTATCCTATCCGGATCATTGCAGTCTTCATCTCCAGAATCTGCATCGGACTCGAACCCATGGTCATCTGGTGGAGTAATATAGATGCTATGTGGCACAAGATCGTTTTCATCGAGCTTCTCAATTTCCTCCAATAGCAGTTGTTAACGATTTTTGCCTATGCAAGTAAAAAAAGAAAAAAATACAATGTTTCTGCCCAACGGGACGACAACGACCCTCCAATATTTGCACGTGTAAATAACATGCTTGATGTGCTTTTTTGGAGGTTATATTCTATTATAAGTAAGTTATGCATATCTCGACAACAAAGTACACACAGAAATATTAAAAAAAAAAATAATTATGTTCCGCTTACCAGTAAAGTTTTGAATCCATGACAACTAAAATTTAAATAATCGACAGCCGATCAACTTCTATTAACGACACCTAGCTCTTAACTGACATGCGCTCAACAAGTCCTAACATCTCTACTATACGATAGGGTTGTTAGACTACCAATTTATCTAAACGATTTATATGTTGCCTACCTAGAATTCATTGGGTCATTAAAGACCCGGTGGGCATAAATGGGTTAACTTCCTGAATTTCCTTCAAAATCCTTTCCAGTATTAACTCATTTGATTTATTTTCACTCGCTGGAGAACATTATCCACAACTTAACAGATTATTAACTAAATACGAAAGAATTTCACACACTTGACATGCACATGCACGCACGATCATAAGACTATAATGAAAAAATGTCTGGAATTGATTTATCTGACCAAATGCTAAGCTGCTATGCAGCACTTAGAAAAACAATCCGTTGACCAAAGAAAATTGGCTATAATGCCTATCTTTTATATTCTGTAAAAAAAGCAGGCAAAATGACCAGTTTGAAATTTCTCGAAAAATTTGTGAAATGCTTGTTCGAATGATAATGAACTCACTTCTAAGAAAACAAACAAAACGTGACAATTTACACTATTTGGAAACACTTCCACCGACGCAGAAGTCCCAAAGCCATGTAGAATTTGTACTCGACAAATGATAAGGCATGAAACAAGATATTTTTGCTCGGTATTAATTCTTTATTTAATAACATTGCTAATTTATTAAATACCAATATATTTACAATGCATTAGATTAGATATACCTAATAATTTTTTTCTTTATGACGTTCTGTTAAATGTTCGTGTTATCTATAATGTACCTTCTTAAGAGCATATTGAATTGCGCAAAGTTCAACGATTTTACAGTTGCTGGTAGTTTATTAAAATCTATTAAGCCTCTATGAAATAAATTATTTTGAGCAAAACTTAAATTGACCGTAGGCACATAAAAGTCACCGCTTCTTCTGGTACCATAATTGTGAATATTCTTAATATAGGGCATATCGTTACTTATACTGTATGGATACATTCCGTTCTTGATCTTGTAAATCACTCCCAGTTTACATCTTAGTATACAGACAGTATTATTTTTTTTAAGCACGCCAACTATATTTTAAAATATAGTAATAAATCAGTAATCATGTAAAATAACCAAATAATTAAAAGAAAATAAACAAAATAAACTTAACAAATTTAAATTTTACTGTTGTAACTTGAAAACATCAAACAATTACACGTACTAACTTTTATAATAACATTGACTGAAATAAATTACGACGGTTACGACACCATGCGGATAACAATTAAATTATGAATTTTATATGACGTCATATGAGAAAACTGCGCATTATTTTATATTATGAATTTCTTTATAAATTTAATTCTTATTTAGAAAGATCTTTCAAAAATGTATTTTAAATAAATTTGGTTTTAACGATACCAATATGATATGTTGATTGTCTTCGTCCGAACTTCACATTGTATTTTCGCCCTTGGATGTGGTCTGTTTCTTAACCTCTTCGATGTCAGGTAAAATTCACTTTACTTTTATAATTATTATTTAAATTTCACTTTACTTTCAGGAAATTTTTAAAACACTTTTTTGATTCAACACGGAGATGATGTTCCACCAAACGACGATAGCTTTCTACCTTCTTTTTTTTTTTAATATCACATGGCACGTTTTATTTTGCATACATGCCACCTACGTTTTGAACAGTTTTTATTATAACCAATCGATTATTGGTTCCTAGGTAACTATATCTATTTCAATTCTTTTAATAATCTTTCCTTTTCTTTTAGCATTATCGGAACATGAAATTAAATACAACGATATTACAACATTCCACGACTTAAAATCTAAATAACAAACAAATCAACTTATAACAACCTTAATACAAAAATATATATTTTTTTCTCTTAAATACCTGGTTATCTGTATATTAATAATGAATTGAATTTTTGAAATAACATATATCCTTTTTTTAAACAAACAAGGTAAGTGCATTATTAATTTAAAAAAAAAATAACATTACAATATACAGCGTGGACCATCGTATAGCATATTCAAAATAAAACCCTTTTATAGTTGTCAAGAAAATCTGAAAATTAGAAGGCATAATCTTAAATATCCAATCTACAAAATGGCCGAATATAATCAATGTGAAATTTGAATTTGATAGCGTTTTATTATCAAAGCAATAAAGCAATCCGGATTTTTTTTTTACATCCTCACCTCCATGATATGTAGATTTTGATTATACAAAAGTTGGCATTTAAATTCGAATAATAACTGAATAAATCGTAATTTAATATCCAACAATAAGGTAATAGCATTATTTATGGTAGAACCTCAAAATGACAGGAATCATGAGACGGTGGAAATCTGATTTACAAGGATCTCCAATAAAACTCATTCTGACGCACATCTGGTGCGTCGATCCTAACAAATCCAGGACCTAACTCTTCGAATTTGAAACCGCCGCGGAACGTGTGTCGTAATAAATATATTTTATTGCACAACTCGAGTTTTAATTTGGTTGCATGCTCAAGGAAAAAAAAAAGATAATTAGCCAAAGTTGAATTAAAAGTGATT
>JAFFZR010009986.1:0-19531 GCA_018397195.1 Lethrus apterus | reverse complement strand
TTTTTTTTAATTCTAAGCACTGAAGTATGGCTAATTTCTAAATTTTCTGCCACCATGCTGAAACTCTTGGTGTTTTTTCAATTGTTAACAGGACGTCTAAAGCTTTGTCCCCACTTGTTGCCGATTTGGGCCTCCCAGTTCTTTGCATATTTTTAATGCTACCAGTTTGTCGACATTTTTTAATTAGTTGAGAAACCGTTCCTTGAGCGACAGGAGTATCTGGGTAAACTTCATTGAATAGATCACACACTTCGCTTTGTGTCCTCCTCCTATCCCCATACCCATAGATCATTAATATTTCAATGCGTTGTTTCTCACTTACATGTGCCATGTTTTCACAATTTTTTCGAGTAAATTAATAATTTGCAATGACGTTCAACAAAAATTGTCAAATTTCCATGGCATTCTTGCATTTTTGCTGGATGACATGGCATTCTTGATATTGCATTTTATTACTTAGTAAGTTTATTTTATCACCTTTGTTTATTTTTTTTAATTTTTATTCTTTTTCCACATAATGGCAAAACTGTATTATTGAACACAGAAAAATACGCTTGTTTGAAAATCACACAAAAAATGTATGGGTGTTATTTAAAAAACCAAAGTTGGTAGCCGTGGCAGCGAAACAAAAGAAGGTAGGAACAAAGTAAAAAGGTCATATCATGCATGATTTGATAATACACCAATCAACTTTTATATTAAACACTTTTTCATAATTTTTCGAATTAAAAAGTTGCAGCCAATATTTGATACTTTTGTTCCACCTGTATGTAACTTATGTGTTTTTCTATCTATCTGTAATCAATATTTCAAGATAAATTATTGAATAAAAATTTATCAAAATAGTTTCATAAGTGTTTAACAAACAAACAAAAAACATCCGTAATGTGTTTTTAAATGTAGTAATTTGTGGTATTTTCCCGCAAATGCTACAAAAACAGGAAGCAATGAAATACAGAAAATAACGTAAGTCGTAACCAAGTTTGTATGCTTAGTTATTCAGAGCTGGCATACAGAGAAATTAAACGTAGTTCTCATGCTACATATATAGAGTGATTCTAAATGACACTCCGTGCCGCCTTTTGGAAATGTACCAAGCTAGCTGCTGCCGTTCAATAGTAGTTTATATAGAAATAATACGTACAAATACTTGATGGACAGCTACATATTTTTTCTATGTAACTTAATGTAACTTTCCGAACTTTTTCCAACCTTTATTTCAACATAAATTATTAAATAAAAATATTTACAATTTTTATTAAATAAAATTAAATAAGTGTTTAAAATGTTACCCGTTCACAAGTACGCAGAAAACTGTAAATATCACTGTCACTTTAGTAATTAAATGTCAGCAATATCAACATGTCTACTAGACAAGCAAAAAACGGCAAACAACCAATATTATAGAATTTCGTTCAATATTTTCAAAAGGCGGCACCGACAATACAATCATTTAGAGTCATTCTGTATACGGTGCGTAAAAGCCGGTGCTTATAATTCAATTATTTGGACAGATAGAGAGAAACACTTTAGATGAAAGTTAAACTACTTGCGATTTTCCATCTGTCCGTTAAAAACAATTGAATGTTACTTCCGTTATAAGCGGAAATGGGAACAAATTAATTTTTTCAATTTCCGCTTATACCGGAAATTATAAAATATTCTTTCAACGGACAGTTGGAAAATATGGATTTTTTCTAAATAATTAAACGCCTGATATATACGTCCTCGGAAACCACATATACAGATTGTTTTTGATTCAGGTTACATTATTATTATCTGTTGACACCTAACTTCAGCCCAAACTTAAGTTCTGCCAACACGACGGTTTTCATTCTGTATTTTCAAAAAAAAAAAAAAAAGAATAGAAATACAGTACTTAACCTTAAAATAAGTCAGCATTATTTCTTATTTTACCCAAAACTAATAATAATAATAATTTTCTGATACATAGGACTTTCCAAATTTTGAAAAAAAATTGATGCTCGAATGACTCCAATTGAAAAAATATAAAGGAACAGTTGGTTCGTGTGCCAAACCGTAGTTTTTTGTGTACAAAGTACTTACCTATAGTGCATATAATTCCAGAAAGACGCACATACGAAGCCCTGGAATTGATGTCCAAGGCGCAGATGTGATCCAAATGGTTGCTCGCCTCGGCGGCCTGCATCTGCAATGGTGGTACGCTGCCGTCGCCCATCTGCAAAGAACAAAGTTACGTAAGCGTTACGACGACGCCGAAAACTTTTCAACCTGGACGGGTTCGTCGAACACCGTCACCCAAACCATCTTCGAACGATTCGTGCCCAAATCGCGGCCTTTGACGTTTCGCGGTAAAAACGCGATTGCTCTTGAGATACCCTTGCGCGAGCTCACACCGGCGAAAAGCGTCCCCACTACGCGCATTTGTTTAGAAAATAGAATTTTGAAGAGGCGTCGCGTTGCGGTGAAACGACGCGACTTCGGACGGACGGAAGCGCACTCATCGATCGCGCGTGAATCCTTGCAAGTGGTTTTTGTTGCGTGCGAATATTACGATAAGGTACAAATAGAAATCGGAATTTTGCCCGAAAACCCATTGAGTAAAGCATAATGAATTTATTTTGCTTTAAAAGTACACGCCTACACCCTTACAGAAGTTAATAAACAGCTAAACATGGATGATGTAATGCACCATTAGTAGCTGATGTTTCGGTCTCTCACCGTTAGGTGGTGCTTGTGCATCAGGCGATAATAGCAACTGACGATACGTGCTTCTCGACTTGTATTGATCGTCTCACACAAAAGCTGTATGATGACGAGTGTAACACAGAAACGTTAGCCTACCGTTTGTGTGAAAGGAACAATGCAGGTCGAGCTAACGGTTCGTTATAATTGTTCACAGTTGACAAAGCTGGCGTCTGCGCCTGGCTCGGAATGGAGGCGTTGTGGTTACTACGACGTGCCCCGACCGCATCTCTCCAAGAGCCGACGAAGCTGACGCCCACCTGATGCTTCGATCTCTCACTATTAATTCATAACCCAACCTAACTACACCAGTTTTTTAGGTTTTGGTGTGCAATCCGGCTTGACACAATTTTTGCGGATTTTAAATCTAAAACTAGACTACTTTTACTTTACTTTTCTAACTTAACCTAATCTAATTTAACCAATATATATTTTATGCCTGCCGTTAATTAAATTCCGAAAATTCTCCTGATTGTTAGCCTTAAAAAGAAAAATTTAAAAAAATCAGCAAAGATCAGCTAGATTTATTGGGTTGGGTCGATAAATTGCATCGGCGAAGAAATCTTAAATAATCAGCTAGGACTAGTTAGGTTGGATTTCAACTTATCGCGTTTGACTACAACTAACTATTCTTGAAGAGAACTGATGACACAATCGTAAAATGATAAAACAACTTTGTTAAAAGCCGTAGCTGATGGCGAAATTCGTAATCAGTAAACAATTTAACATTGTTGAATTAAGTTTCGTTAAATATTTACGCGAAAAATATGTCGTAACTTACTCCCACAAACGTGTCCAAATCTACCATTTTCGCAGTTAACTGAAGAAACTTGCTGATGCTCTTTTCGTCAGTCAAAGTAAACGTCAATGGAATTAATGAAGTTTAACGATTGCTAGATTGTTAGCGATTCGAATTTTTATATTACGTTTAAAAAAATAGACTTGAGACAGAGGGCACTGCGTTCGACTATAAACTGATACATGTCATAAAATTGACATCGAACCAATTAATAGATGGAAATTTTCTCAAAACTTTTCAGCAACAACTAATTCCCTTGATTCATTCTCACCGCATGTCCCAACTTCGAAGAACTTAACTGGACTGAGAGGGAATTGTATAAACATGACTGACTTACTACGATTAAACTTATCAATAAAATTACTGCATCCACAGGCAAATTACTTATCCAGAGTAGGCAGCAAATTTTTGACATTATTTTGGCTTAACCTACAAAACGTCAAGCATAAAAAGAATTTCAAAATATATATAAATTTTGACAAATAGAACAGTTGTCAAACTGACAGTTACATTATGCCAAAAAAACACTTGTTAAATTGACATGTAGCTTATAACTTATAACCTACAAAACGTCGAGTTAAAATTTAAATTTGTCAAACTGACTATGATGTTTCTTAGCTTGAATAACTTGAAAAAATAAAATTATATAACCAATTGTTACAGACATTTAGAAATTACAAAGTCACCATTAATTAGAAAAATATATCAAACAAAATCGTCAAAATCTAACCAGTGCTCGTAAAAAATTAAATGAATTTTAAAAAATTAAGATACGATTAATCTGAACACGCCGTATACAAGTACATATGTATCACGATCGCATCTATCACGTGTATGTATTATACAATCATTATTCATTAGATCTACCCGCCCATGGTCAACATAACCTAATAATTTAATTTATTTTTTATATAACCTTGAAAGCCGACTAGATCTCCGAGTCTATTATTAATTTCTGGATTATGTTCAAATATCCTTTGGGATTTTGTCAAAACAAACTTTAATAAATTAAAATAACTTACATTCATAATTTTAACAGGTGACTGCTTCGCCACGACTTTGAGACAATTGTGCGAGTGGTAAGTCACACAAGGTCACGTATGGGACGAAGGGGGGCATGAATGAAGTTTGTTAGAAAACTTACAAATTACAAATCCAAACGTAAAATTCCTAATTTGAAGATAAAAAATGCAATATTGTATAGTGCGTTCATAAATGATTAAGATGAGAGCCGTAGGCAACCAAATATACAGATTGGTATATGCTAACAATTAAATCCATAGACGTTATTTTTAATCCTCAATTATTCAGTAAAATATTGGTGTTTATTAGTTATTAGTTTATTAAAAGCGAAATAACAGTAAAATATCCAAAACTAACAAGAAGAAAAGGTAATAACAAGCAATAACATAAATTTTAATCGAAATAAACAAGACGAAAGACCGTAAGACATAACTAAATGACATAAAAGACAGGGCAATTTATTTTTTACCAACTTAAATTTTGCGCGGTTAATCATTTACAACCGCACTGTATACATGATACCGTATCATCAAATTACATTTTATAAATATTAACAAATAATAAATAAAATAAGGTGAAATTTATAATTTGAGTGGGTGGATAAAAATGCTTAACAGTATTTTTTCTTAATGGGTTATGAAACTTTTAATTCCAAAAATAAAAAAATTTTTAGAAGGGTTGAATTTGATTTTAAAATTTTCAAAGTTGTTGCATCTGGGAGCCCAAAATGTTTTTATCGGGCATTGTTTACACATATATATTTTTATTTAGTTATCATTTATCATGTTTTGTGCGTGTAGCAGCGCCCTCTATTATTGTAGTAAACTCACTCTTCACAATAATATAATAGGTCTGTTTGGTATCCTGAACTAGTGTACACTGGTGCAGACTTTTTTGAAATTAAACATTTATTACAAATTGATTGTGTTACTTAAATTCTTTTTGATGAGCCGAATAAGTGTAAGTAGTGTTAAGCTACATTCACTCAAAATTTAGTTCGAAAAAGTGCACGGATTGCATTTTGTAGTGTACACTTTTCTACACCAGTTCAGGATACCAAACAGACCTAATAAAACACAACTATCGTTCTTTATTTCCGTTTCCTTCTCCATCCTCCCCTTGCCAGCCCTGCACTACCAACCTAACTTAAGGCGCCAAATTCAAATTTAAAATTGAAATTACTGCATTATTAAATTTTTTTCCCGCTTAAATTATCATTAGTGGCTTCAACAGGATTTTGAATTATGTGTATTTATGTAACCTAAAAATAAATAATACAAACATAATCTTTATTGTCCACACAATAATAAGAAACACGTTTATCCAACGATATTTCCATAAAAATCAGTATCCTGTAAAAAAGAATCAAGCACTCAAGGCTGATGCATCGTCTGTCGATGATGTCTCCGCAAAGATGACTTATCCGTAAAAGATTTATCGCAATCCCTACATTTGAACGTCTTACCGGTATGCGTCACCAAATGCCTGCTCAATCCCGATGCATGACAAAACACTTTCGGACACAACGTACAGTAATGCAGTTGGATTTCCGACGGATTTGGATTTAGATGCGACCGCAAATGCACTCGCAACGGTTCTTTCTGCGTAAAACCTTTCGGACAATGAGGACAATTGTACGGTTTTTGACCAGTGTGGGTCATCAAATGCCGGAATAAGATCTCCTTTTGTGCGAAGCTTTTCTGACACACTTCGCATTGAAACGGCCTCTCACCTGTATGGATGCGTTCATGGCGGATTAACGCCGAACGCGTCGGAAACCATTTCTCGCATATTCCGCAACTAAACCCCCTTTGCTGCATGTGTACTGACGCGTGTCGCCGCAACTGGATACGTCTTGCAAATGATTTCGGACAGTCCGGACAACGGAACACTTTTAATTCACCTTCTTCGTTCACTTCGCCAATGTTATCCGGCAAAACTGGTAAAATGTCTTGGTCATCTTCTGTCATTAATTCCATAATGATTACCGACCCATCTTCAGTGGTGACTTGCACTTGTGTCGGTTTACCGGCTTGTTGATCAACTTTCATTTGCAACTCTCCGGTTAAATTCAAATTTGGGTGAGTCGCTAACGTATTTTTTACGGCTTCGGCAATCGCTTCCAAGTCTTGATCTTCAATCATCTGATCGTCTTCGATTTGTTCATGATCCTCAACGATAAAAATATTTTGATCATCTTCATCGTTTTCCGGATCGACTTCTTCCTTTTTTAACTGGATGGTATCTAAGGTGCACGCTTCTTTATTGGTGTGTTCGGTTTCGGGCGGCAATGTGATGCTTACGGGGTCATCGTCCGGTTCTGGATCCTGTTCAATGTAAGTAACTTGAGTAACTCCTACTAGATCTTCTTCGGTACTTGCCGTATCCACAACTTCCACAAGGTTTTCTTTTTCTTTTAGTTCTTCTTTCGCTTTGATGTCATGCACCTCGTTCGGTTCTTCGCCGAGTTTGTCCTGTATTTCTTTTAGATGTTGACGTAATTTCAAGTCGGAGTTTTCGCATTTTTTACGGAATGTGTACGATTTTTCCAGTTGATATCGGCACGGATGGCATATCTTGTCTGGAAGACCGTCACCTTCGAACACCTCGAATAGAAAGAATTTTAGTTGAAGAATATACTTAATAATAATAACAATAATGTGTTATTGTATTATAAGAATATAAAATACATACAAAAGTCAAATACATATACAAGTCATCTTAAACCTATAACACAGAATTAAAAATTGTAGACAGCATCACGCCAATGCTAAGTTTTAAAAGACAGATAAAACTGTGTATTGTCTGCATAAACATGAACCTTGCAATAATTTATATAATTTAAAAATTGAGAAGTATAAATAGAAAAAAGAAAGGGACCCAAAATAGAACCTTGCGGTACTCCAGCTGAAATCCTCAATGCCCTGAAGATATTTGTACCCAACTGAACACTTTGCTTGCGATTACATAAATAATTATTAATTAACTGCGTAACAGATTGACAAAACCCAAGGCTATTTAGAAGAGCACTTAAAGTTACATGATTCACGGTGTCAAAGGCTTTACTAAAATCAAGCATAACCAAAGCAGTTATGAATCCTTTATCACATTAAGTCTGACTCCAGACTGAGTAGCCATTAGAATATTATTTACGGAAACAAAATCAATGAATTTATTTTTCATTATACGTTCAAAAATTTTTGAAAGAGTTGGCAGTAAACTAATTGGTCTTAAGTCCCTCAGACTAAAAGGATCTTTAAACAAAGATGTTCGTATTTGTATTCTGGAAGGAAAATTGCCATCCAGCGGCTTAGGCACACTATTTAGGAAGAAATCGTTGTTGATATCAACATCCCCAAGGTTATCTGGCAAGGGAGTAGATGAAGGATTGCTAATATTTAAATAATGCAAGTGCTTTCATAATGTTTTGTTACATTTAGTAGCGGCAATGTGGTTAAAAAAACATTTTTTTTCTTTTTTGAGAACACTGTTAGTTAAATTTCTAAGGTTCTTATAACAATTAAAAGAAAAAGGGTTAAAATTACCTCGAGCGCCACGCAAGCCATAATTCTGAGTGTGAGTGGTATAGGATCGTCATCGTTGAATATAGGGACAAGTTCGTCCTCCTTTGCCATACACAAGCGGCACAAATCATTCAAGTCGATTATCACTTCCTGTGCCTCTCCTGGCCTTTTTCGACTGTAGGTTTTCATATTTTGGATAAATTATTGATAAATCAGTTACCTATATTGCCTGTTTCGACGGTTGAGCGGGTAAAAACTAAACGTTCACTACTTTATCGTTTTTATCGGCCATGACAGTTGACGTTGTGTTAATGCGCATGCCTATTTTCGCAATAAAAATTAAAATTTTCAAAATAATACAAAATACTGATATAAAAAGCCCGACTTTACCCGTAGCCCTGAAATATAATTATTTTACATCGATCTATTTAATAAAATCTAAACGAGAAAAGACTTTCTTAAAATTTAAAAGGTTGGCAACACGACGTCAATTTGACATATGTTGCATATCAATTTCGCTAAAATATCAAATAAAAGGGGTAAGTACTTAACTAAATAGTTTTTCATATGAAATAGCAATTGTTGCATTAAAATTTATTTGTGCTGGTAAAAAAATTATATTAATGAATGAAACCCATTTTAGCATAATTTTCAGATGGCGGAAGCGGAATTAAAGAGGTTTTTATATCTGTGCACCGAAGAACCGCGTTTTATAAGCGGTGACTCGGAACTGCATGGTTGTTACAAGAAAGACAAGCTGTCTTCGATAAGCAACATGTTTTATGATGAAAAAAACAACCGTGACGCCAAAGACGTTTTAAATAATATTTTGCAATCTGTAAACAGTCAGAACTTGCTACCCAAACGAGATACGTTGTTTTTTGTTCTTGCAATCGCAACTAGACTACCAAATATTAATCCGGATATCCGACACGATCTTTACACATTAGTTTTGAATTTAGTCAAAAATAACGAAGACCTCTTTACATTCATCAAGTTTTACTCTAAGGAGAAACGATTGTTTCCAACTGGAGTTAATAATTTAATAAGCTGTTATTATTTGAGACAGGATTCAATCGATTTATCTAGATGTTTGGTTAGTGGCAACAGTTATCATGGATGGACGCACAAGGATCTTATCAAGTTGTCACACTGTAAAACCGAAGACATTGGTTTGTTTACAAAATTTTAGTGTCTATTATTATCAATTAAGTAATAATTTATTCATTTCAGTCAAGGAAGTAATTCTTACATATGTGCTTTACGGGTTAGAAAAAGCTAAAGAGAAAGCAAATGATAACAAAGAAGCTGCTAGAATTCTTGAATATTTTCATAAAGTCAAAGAGTATCGATCCTGTAATGATGAGAACAAAGTTGCTCAACTTATACCGGACCTCAACGTTAAACATTTCCATCAGATACCTACTAATCTCACCAAATCACAATTGGTAAGTTTTTCCTTTTATAATTTGGGATATTTTATGTCATGTATAGCAAAAGAATTAAGTTTTCGTTTTTGTTAGGTTTGGGAAGCGTTGATTCCACGAATGCCACTAAATGAACTTATCAATAGTCTTCCGAAACTGTACAAAATGGGTTATTTGAAACCGTGTTCAGTGCACAGCAAAATCGTCGAAGTTTTATCTGAAGGCGATGCTTCACAGATTCACCCTGTCGAAGTCCTCATCGGTATTCGTAATTTTGAAAAAGGTGGAAAGTACGTAAATAATTATAAGTCAACCTGCGTGGTTAAAACGAACTTTTTTAGACCGAAAGATCCACACCTGATAAAATATTTAGAAAATAAAGAAATTTCCGACGGCAAGACATCCGATCCCGATTACAAAAAACCGGATTTTGCACACCAAGAACCGACGAAATGTCCTACTGTCATCTGTGCCCTTCACAAGACGTTGTATGCGTCTTATCGCAATTTACAACCGACCGCGAAGAGAATCATGGTGACTGTCGACGTGTCGTCGAAAATGAACGAACCTTGTTTAACGTCGAAAAACGTATCTTGTTTAGATGCGGCTGCCTTGTTGACGTTGTGTTTGTTTAAAGCCGATAAACAAGTAACTGTGGCTGTTTTCAATGGAAGTAAGGTCACACCCGTCCAATTGGAAAAAAGTAAGTGCTTTAATGGGGAACTTGCATGTTTTATTAATATGTTATTTCACATAAATATATGTGGTAAGAAGAAATAATCTACTAAAAACTATTAAAAGGTGGATAAAATTAATTGTTAAAAATTGGCAATTTTAAGCGCGCGAAAAACGATAGGTCACATGTCTTTCAAGAGTGTGACGTCACTGGTTATACATCTGTGACAGTTGATTATCGAATTATCGAAATCCACAAAGTGAAAGCTGCAAGGTAAATTATGTATATGGATAAAATTAATTGTTAAAAATTGGCAATTTTAAGCGCGCGAAAAACGATAGGTCACATGTCTTTCAAGAGTGTGACGTCACTGGTTATACATCTGTGACAGTTGATTATCGAATTATCGAAATCCGCAAAGTGAAAGCTGCAAGGTAAATTATGTATATGTATATATAAATATACACAAATGAGAATTAGGGAATAAAAACAGCCAATAAATAATCAACGCACACAAACAAGCTAAGAGCAAATGGATAATCGAATGTGACATTTGTAATGGGCGCGCGCAGCCAGGCCAAGCGCTTCATTTTCCGTGAATACGTATCGTTTAGGAACGTGCGTCGCTTCACCAGCGCTTGGCCTGGTTGAACGCACGCATTGTGTATGGCCGATGACGTCACGTCACGTTTTAGCGGGACATTTTATAATTCAAATTTAATT
Organism: Lethrus apterus; assembly: GCA_018397195.1. NCBI lineage: Eukaryota > Metazoa > Arthropoda > Insecta > Coleoptera > Geotrupidae > Lethrus > Lethrus apterus. Next base: position 8,632 of record JAFFZR010009986.1, on the reverse strand, counting down.
AATTTTTTCTATCTTTAGAAAAAAACAATATAAAAAAATACGGGTACTTTATTTTTTAATGTTTTAATGTTCATTTAGTAAAAAAAGTGCAAGTTCTCCATTTGATAAGTTATTTGTTTGTTTTAGATGCTTCTCTAAGTCAAACTGTTAAAAAGTTAAAGGAGGCTAAAAACGATTACGTTCTTTGGACGTCGGTGTTTGAGTACGCGATGAAAAATAAGAAAATGTTTGATGTGTTTATTAATTTGTGTATGCGACCGGTAATGGGTGAATTATCCTCGGAGGATAAAAAGAAAGAGAAACCCGAAGTTGCCTTCGCTAACTATAGAAAGAGAATGAATTCGCAAGCGAGGTTGGTTTTAACGATAAAAGTTTTTTTTTGTAATTTAATTTTTAGGTTGATTACGTGCTGTTTGGGTATACATAATTTGGGTATGGCCGATGGGTCACCGTATATGCTGGATGTGTGCGGTTTTGACAAGAACGTTCCAAAAGTAATTGAAGCTTTCTGCAAGGGACTTTTCTAATTTGACACGAATCTCAAAAATTCGAATTTGTCAAATGTGTTCAATATGATTGGTAACAAAAATACCTTTGAAATGGGATATTGTTTGACTAACAGTTACTGTGATTTCAATGTAAAATCAATAACAATTCTTTTGATGTATTTGTTACTTGTAGGGCGATTTTTTTTATTTTGTGACAGATTTTATATTTAATTTTATTATTATTTTTTAAGCTGGTGCTTTTATATCGATTGTGAAATGTGAGCGTCAACAAAATTTTCAGCGACATGGAAACTACTTTTGTGAAATTTCCGTTCGTTACTCTGTGCCTTAGTACTACACAAGCAACCTCAGTACGACTAATTGTAGTCCAGCATTTTGTGATAAAAATGTAAAACGATGGTAATTTTCATAAGACTGTGAGTTTATGCGTTGATGCCTCACATTTTTAATGTTGTGGTTCGTCCAACATGCTTTGTTCTGACCGCTGCATTTTAAATAGTTTTTTTTTTTTACGATTGTTACATGATACTCTTATATTTTTCTAATGTATTTTGTTCTTACGTTAATAAAACTGAATTTGTCGAAGATGTTTATTTTTTAAAATTTGTGGCATTCAAAAAGTTGCAATTAAACAGCGCCATCTCTTAAACAAATTTATAATTCGACATTCTACATACATAATTATAAAATATTTATTTTATTACTGAATAAAAGTAATAATCTTTCAAAACTTCTGCGGAATCCGTAATATCATTTATCGTAATTTAAATCTGCTCGTCGTAAATCGTAATAAATCAATATTGGAACTTCCAAATCAGTTCTCGCGAATTCGTTGAGATGTCGCGGACGTCGAGTCGGCGAAGCGACTAGTCCTGTTGACATTTCCTTTCGGATTGCGTACGAATTTGCGTTTTTTGATCGTATCGGGAGTGCGTCAAGGGTGTGTGTGGCTCCCCCACAAATACAAAACTGTGCATTCGATTAATGTGTTGGATAACGACGTCTTGTGCGTTTCGAGCTACGTTTTAAAGGTGAGTACGTCATTAGTTAACAGTTGGCATCTTTAACGCCATGTTAAAGACATGTTACCGGCGACGGATCTTCAGAAACGCCTTTGTGTACGCGTGAAATTCGCAATGATCTAAATAGCACAAACGAATCGTGTATAACGTGAGGGAAAGCTTTAAAATCTTTACATGTGAAATTTTGACAGGTAGGCGACTCACGAGACTTTGTGTGCAGTTTGCATAATTTTTGCAGACCTTAAACGTACAACTATGCATGGATCTTACAATCTAGAATGGAATTTATGTCACTTATCACTAGATTTATCGATAATTCAACGACCTTTTAATACGCTCATTTTATCTCGCATACAATTCAAATTTCGAAATGAAATGGAATTCCATTTGACATTGTGTGGACGTGATTGTCGCCAATTTCACGTCCTATTTGTTTTTTTCTTTTTTCTTTATTGTCCGGAGAAAGCTACATTTTCCAACTGTTTATCTTTCAAATCGCAAACTAATCTACAAATTTTAAATTGTTTACAAATTCCTTGTTTGCTTTCTTATATTGAAATAATGTTTCTTATTCGATTGTTGGAAGGAAACGTTTGTCTTCAGATTGAAACGAGCGCGGAAATACGCCCGTTAAAAAGATAGAAAGAGCTCGATTCGCGCTTTGCATGACGTATGTTAACCTCAAAATTGCGGTTTTGGCGTTGTGTCAAATCTTATTTTATTTTATTTTTCTTGATTTATTACGTGATAAATTGTGCCGGAGCGCGAGTTCGTTTTTAAATAAATTAATAAGATATTTTAAAATATTACGTTTCGTAGTGATAATTTTAACCAGTGGCGTAGCCAAAAATATACAGTAGTATATGGCAGTTTTTGTATTTTTTAAATTAACTACAAAAGGTATTCACTGAAAAACAGTGTATTTAGCCTTCAGGATGTATTTATAAAAATAATTTATTATTGTTTCTAATGCATTAACAATTATTGGTATCATTACCTCATATGTTCGTATAAAGTCCTAGATGGTTTAGTTTGTGTGTTACGGGGTGTTTAATTTTAAAACAAATTAATGAAAATTCTCCCACGTACGAACGCCCCTGACAGTGCAACTAAATTTTATTTGTAATGAAAATATATCTCCATCGGCATAATAAAATCACATGGAATTAAAATAATAATATTAAAATGAAAATATTGTTAATACATTATTTAACACCCTGTAACTCGAAAATTAATCCGTTTAGGAAATATGTTTACAAGGACTTATCCACATGAAATTAATTATCCAACCATGAAGTTAAGCTTATGAATTTTTGAACAACCTCCTGTATATACATTACTAACTTGTACAAAATGTTTCTGCTTAGAGTAGGCCTTGGCAATATTTTTCATGTCTTTGATTGAATCGGCAAATATGTCATAAATTCAAAATTTGTCAAAAGGAACCATGTTTTTCACATAATGTTGCGTTATTCTCACAATTATATAATAATAATAATAAAATTCTTTTCTTTCTTTTTCTCTCACACGTTATTAAAAGAAGAGCCCTGTATATATAGTTATATACAGGTATTCATCTAATAACTAATAATATGAGAGGAAAATACGCTCGCAAAAACTTGCCAACGTCATGCTAATTTTTTTTTCTGATTGTGTGTACGTTTCGTTTTTCGAATTTTTTGAAATGGATTTTGTTTATGCCCGTTTATGTTTTGTTTTTTGACAATTCGTACGTTTTCGTATTTTGTCAGTTTCGATAGATTTTTCAGATTTTTCAAATATTGACGATTTTAACAAACTTTTTTTTACAGGTGGAAAGAATTCGAAATCAAAGTCGACCATGCCTAAATCGGTGAGTAAGCGCTAACTGTGTTACGCATGCTTGTTTTAACACATCGGCCTGCCGCGCGTTAATTAAATTTATGGGAATTAAAAACGTCCTCGGAATTCCATCGGGTTGGAATTTTTATTTTGCCGTTACGTCACGACCAATAAAGTTATCTTATCGCCGCGGAACAATTAAATTAACATGCATTATAATAGAGTTGTGGAGAAATTAGGATTCGTTCAGTCGTTGGTGGACGGCTGTGTATGATTTGTATATAATGGATTTGTTCGTGATTTCCGTTGTGATTTCATCAACCAATGAAAACATTCAATTTCAATTGTAACTAACTTCAAACATGTGAAATTGAACGTTTTTATTGGTCGTTGAAATCTCAAATTACGAACAAACATTTCGTTTGTACGACGAAGATGGATTTAATAGCATTGCAACGGAACCGTACTTTTATATACCCTAGATGTAGCTCTCGTGCAATATAAAGCACATCATTTTTATTATTATTAAACTTATTTAAATTAAATCCCTATCTTTAATTAAATTCATCCAATTTAAATTGTTATTTGTTGGTTTTAATTATCGTCGTAGTTCTCGAAATTACCACCGTTTGCAACAGGTGCGCGTCTCTGATGGCGGCGACACTTGTTGCTTCTTCGTTCGTATTGGTTGTGCGTTCGAATACGCCCAGCTGATTGGTGGTAATCGGGTCGTGACGAAAGTCGTTGTGTTAACCGTCGGTCAGTGCGTTGTAATTGTTCGTTTTGTTCGGACTCTCGTTCGTCGTGAAAAAATATTTTTGTGCCATTTTGTGTTTGCGGACGTCCGAAATTTAGGGTCACGATGGTGTCTGGAAAATCGGTAAGAAGCGGAATGTTTAAGTTTAGGCGCTTTCTAATTTAGAGATTCGATCGGTAATTAATCGAATGACGGGTTGTCCTCGATTGCCGGTGCATAATTATCATCGATGAGATTCTGCAAGGTCGACGTTTACGTGTAATCGTTTCCGTTTGTGTTAAAAAAAAATTCTCGTTGCAAACTTCCAGTACAAACTTCAGCATCGATGGTTTTGAGTGTACCAACCTAACGAACTTGAAAATGGCACGATTTATGCGTGAATTTTTTTTTTCGTTTTTGCATTTGTAGCGAAATTCCGTGATGCATCATCGTTTTGAATTTCCAGAAATAACTTTTGTTACTTCACGCCCACTTATTTCTTTATGTACTTAATCAAAATACATATTTAAATTGATGGACGCACCAATTTAACTGTGACAAAATTCCATGCATTTATGGTCAGTGACGTTGGGCATTGTCGTTTTTAAAAAAATCTGATATAGAAGTTCATTAAATTACTCTGTGTCCAGTGGCGTCGACGTCATTTATCGAGTTGGATACCGTCGTATTTGGTTCAGCCTCGGTTTGATTTGCTGAAATAACGGGTTCAAATGGATTGTGATTAATTCGTTTTAATCGGGTTAGGCTCGTTTGAAGATGATTTTGTTGGGTTTAGTTACTTATTATTGGGTTTGATTGAGACATTTGGGTTTGGGTTCAAATTTAAATTGTATTGGGTTCAAGCCCAAATTGTACAGGGTTCAAGCTTACATTGTATTGGATTCAAGCCTAAATTGTATTGCGTTCAAATCGAGGTTATATAGATTCAAATCCATTTTTCCAATTAGGTTAAGTTCATATTGGGTTGATGTATATTTCTTTCCTAAAGTTATGGATTATTTGGGTTTTGGTTGGGTTCATGTGTAGATTGTGTTACCAAACTGAACTTAACAAATTAGTTGAAGATTTGATCTGGTTGGCTTCGCTTAGTTATGTTTGGAATGTTCACTTAGATATAATGAGTTGGGTTGGATTAAATTGCATATGTTTGATAGATATGTTGAATGGATAGATCGGTTAGGTAGGATGTGGCTTTGTTGTGAACGTTTAGGAATTTTGTCCTGGGTTGTCTGATACCAAATTTAAGTTGTTGTTTGTTGATTAATGGCAATCGAGCCTGGTGCGCTCATTCTGCCAGTTACAATTTTTTTTTACCGATGCTAAGTGTACGTTGAAGTACATCTGACATAAATCATGCCTACTGCCGTTAGCAATTCAAGTGTTAAATGTGTGAATTGTGAAAGAGTGTGGCTAGTTACTCTAGAAGTCCGCCCATACGTCTAGAGCACGATTCATTATACGCCAATTTAGTCAACGAGTACTAAACGAACAATTGAACCTATCCAGACGTAAGAGCGACTCGAACCCGAGACCTCTTTCACATCAGGCAACGATCCAATCAGTCGAGTCACTCTGGGCTTCTCCAACCTTAGTTGCAGATATGTTTGCGTCTTCTGCCTTAAAAAGTCTTTTGTGCCAACTCAGAATTTCTTCTCTTCTCGCAAAAAGCATCGGCTTTTTCAATTCATAATTGAATTATCACCACCACCAGTGGCGTAGATTCGTATGGAATTAAATTAATAAAATTGTACTTTTTTTTTAGATGAATGTGCGGGTGACGACGATGGACGCGGAGCTGGAATTCGCGATCCAGCAGACGACCACCGGCAAACAACTCTTCGATCAGGTGGTCAAGACCATCGGGTTGCGCGAGGTCTGGTTCTTCGGCCTTCAGTACACCGACTCCAAAGGCGATCTGACTTGGATCAAACTCTATAAAAAGGTGAGAGCCACGTTTTATTGCATTGCGCTTGAAACGACAAATTCAAGCTAGACGTACGCGCTAGATCTGGCCTGACCGACTAGTCATCGCCGCTGGTTACGTCAGCATGCCCATATGTCCCGCATTCGAAATGATCCTTCCACACAAATGACGCAAAACGTTCAATGATTTCATTCCAAGAATTATGTCATTAAATTGTATGCAGGACAGTGGCGTACAGTCGGAAAAAAAGTGTCACACATTTTTAAATGCACGTCGAATGTAACAAAATAATATTTTTATTACGACACACAAATATTTGGCGTTGACAGCTTGAGACGAAAAGATGCAAGCAAGCTTTTTTTTATATATATAATTGTACAATCGAGTCGAGCTTTGTTGCGTAATGCTCGTGCCCATTAGCCGTAATTCATAGTTTACGTGCGTAACCTTGCTGTTAAAAAACGAGTTCTCGTTAAACGTGCGGTTGTTTGTCGTTTGTTGCACGTACACACCAGTAGATTAGAATTTACACAGTTATATAAAGACGATCCGTTATATTGGAGATTTTCTTGCAATTGTTTTGCAACACTGTCACGTTTAAAGCCGTCCTATTTTCGTTGCGTTTTCGTGTAATGAGTCCTTGTTCAAGGTCTCGAGTGTCTCTTTAGATGGCCACGTGATCAACGATCTAAAGTATGTTTGATGGAAAATCGATTTTACTGGTCCTTCCTTGTTCAAGGTCTCGAGTGTCTCAACTTTTAAGATGATCACGTGACTAACGATCTATGTAAATTATGTTTGATGGAAAAATCTATTTTACTGGAAACGTGCATGTTACGTTTCTTTAGATATACAGTGTGTCTCGGAAAAGTGCAGAGTGCTTTATTTTCAATGTAACGGCGATATACAAGCTGTCTCGTTTAAGTTAAGGTAGACCAGACGTCCTGCTTTTGGCGGAACAGTCCTGATTTTTAACAATTTGTCCCGCGGTGTTTTTAAAAAGTCCCGAGTTTTGGAAAGATTAAATTTTTGTCAATTATGTGTATATTCCATCATTTTGTTTTTTCTAGCAGAGAGCTTTTGGAAATCGGCATGAATGTACAGCAAAGGCCTTTTCCTTTTGTGAAAAATATGGCAAAGAGAGCTTTTTTGCTCGAAACGTATTCCTATTAATGGATTGGAAATCTGGTCAATATACAGGGTGATTCTGAAATAAGTACATATATTTTAACAGGTGATAGCTGACAGTAGCCCAACCCCAAATATGCAAAAATGACGGTCCTATGTTGAAGGGTGTGCCTGAAACAAATATTTTAAGTTTTGAGTAAAATATGACAATAACGCCGAATTATCATCAATAAAGGTTGTTTTGCAACATTTCATGTTATTCCCGCCAAAGGAAGTTGATTTTCAACGCGACACATATTAAAATGGACACAGGACCGTACTTAGAACCGAATGCCCACATAAAAAAATGACACTTTTGAAAATTTAAAATGAAGATGGGACCGCCGTTTTTGCGGATTTGGGTTAAGGTCAGCAATCACCTGTTAAAATATCTGTACTTATTTCATAATCATCCTGTATGTATTTATTATATTTTTAAATTTTACATACATTGAAATTTAAAAAATATATACAAAAATATAATACAATTTTTGCGTTCTTTGATAATAAAATTGTGTTGGTTACCACCGTTAATTTTGTCCCGCTTCACCAATATTAAAATCTGGTCACCTTAGTTTAAGTTGTTCATTATTTGTATCTGGTGAACGGTAAGAAATAGAGAGTTGGTTAAACGGAATAAAACATACCTAATAGCTTATGAAAATAAAATTTTTAAGTTTGAAAGGTGATTTATAAGCAAAAAAATCAATAATTTGACTTTATGACTCGCTTATATGAAACAATGCGAGAATAATAATTTTTACTTATACAGGCTGTCCCAGATAGTGTTCTCACTATTGGGATCTCGTAAACTGTAAGAGATAGAGTTGGTTAAATGAGACAAAATGTGCGCAATATCATGGCCTGCTTACTAAAAAAAAGAAACATTCAAATTAATGGTCGGTATGGACGCTACACAAAAAAAAAGAAAAAATGGCATTTTAAATTTTCGTTTGTAGCTCAGTTCGATGAAAAGATACCGGAATAGTATTTTAACATTATTGAGGTACTTTTTATGTAGATTCCGAATATGTCACTCTAATCTAAATAGCTTTTATAATTTTTGAGATTTCATAGCTAACTTTCTTATTTTAAATACAAATCGTAGATGGCTTTGATTGTATCTAAGAGAACATAATTTGCTGTTTTCAATAATTTATAACACTTTGGGTTTATTTGTAGAAATAACAAAATTATTAGAATAATTCGCATATTTTTTTGTTTTACGCCTACTTCTTCCTGGAAACGAAGTATAAAAATTACTAAAAAGTAAATAAAACACTAATTGTACATAACTATTTACTATTAGTAAAGTACTTCAGCAACAGAAACTACATCAAATGCTCAAAAAGTCGTCCATTGTTATTCATACATAACTGAGCTCTTCGCAATGTCGAATTAATAACTTTTTGTAAAATACGTCTATTTATTT
>JAFFZR010009985.1:0-19721 GCA_018397195.1 Lethrus apterus | reverse complement strand
TTTTTTCTAATAGTTTTTGAGTTATAAGCAGTTTTCTAAATAATTCCCCTAAGAATGTCTTTCATGCCTTGTTTATTGATCTTAGACAACCTTGGATGTCATTATAATTAAGTATTATTTATTAAGTATTGTTTGACATTAGTATAAATACATAATGGCTGGTGTAGTAAATAATTACACAAATAATGAAATTTTAAATTTATTTTACATACATGGAGAATGTGGGAGAGTAGTGAATAGAACATGTCGTATTTTTAACGAAAGATATCCAAATTTGCCAACAATGACGAAGAAAAAATTTAGAAAGTTGAAATCAAATTTTCTGCTTTTCGGAAAAGCTACTAATTGCAGAAACGCAGAAAATTTTTCTTCGTCATTGCTGGCAAATATGGATATGTTTCGTTAAAAGTACGTATGTTCTATCCACTACTCTCTCACATTCTCCATGTATGTAAAATAAATATAAAATATCTTTATTTGTGTAGTTATTTACTACACCAGCCATTATGTCTTTATGTTAATGTCAAACAAAAGACAAGTGTCAAATTAGACAATCATAATACTTAATTATAATGACATCCAAGACAGTCTAAGATCACTAAACAAGGCATAAACGGCATTCTTAGGAGAATTATTTAGAAACCTGCTTATAACTCAAAAACTATTAGAAAAAATGGTTTGTATGCCTTATAACAATCTATGTAGAATTACTAAGCGCATATAAAAATGCAGTAATATACAGCGTGTTCCATTAAAAAAAAAGGTTTTTACAGATTTGAAATTGTTGGAAGTTGTCGCTAATTCTGAGCGGCACTGTATTCTTCCTGGTAACTTTGACATCACCATTCCGTTGCCCATGGTATCAACTAGCAAAATGCCAAAAATAAAGATTTCAGGTGCAGTACTTCCGGAAATACAGAATTTTCAATATACCGCTGCAATTGGTAAAATTTACTTAAAACAACAAAAAACTCCAGATGGCTAGATTTTAGTATAGGGTATCCTTATAAATTTTGGTGTAGAATTGTGAGTAGAATCTGAAAAACAATGAAAAAATATAATATTCCATTTAAAATAACAAAGTTGGTATTCACTTCCGGTACAACCGAAAATTTACGCGCTACAATAATTATCCAAGAGTGCCGTGCAGTGACCATGAAATTATTCAAAATGTGCGCCGTGGGTGCTTCGTTTTACCGGGGACATCCTGTATACGTATAAATAGAACTATAAGTTCAGTGACGTATCCGTTCAGTTCCGAATTATTTCTTCTGCAACAATGATAGTTAGCCTTATACACGGGAGGGTAGATAGGCACTTACAGATTAAGACGAAGAAGAAGAACAGTGATAAAAAATAACGTGATTTTAAGTCAATGGTTCACACAAATCCGGCACAATGACGCCTCCAGTGTCAGCCCAGTATCCCTTCCTTAAAATTCACATACGTTTCCAGCAAATTTTTGCCTTTATACGTGCGCATTCTTGTGGTCAGTGAAAAATATTCATTAGGTCCCTACTATTTTTGCGGGTGCCATCTGATAAATTATTTGAACTTAGGAGTTAAAGAAAGAAAAGTTGATGTGTTTAATTACTGCTTTATTATTATTATTTTCTTCGGTGTTCTTGCCTTTCTCAATAATATTTTTCCTTTTCGGTTTATCTCTTGATTTCTTAAAATATTTGTACTTATCTACCTGCAATATTTTCGTGAATGTATTTTGCCTTTAATTTCTGGAATTGCATCTTTAATTTCTGCTGATCCTTGGCTCCTTAATGTTGATTATTTGTTGATTTCCAAGCCGCTTAAGGCACGTTATCCTCCACGGTCGCCAGTCGACGACTGCAACTGATTCGCCGACGCATTTTCTGCTGTTGTGTGTTTTCCCCGTCTCACGACACAATATTTAAAAATGTGTGTCGAAAAACTTTAATTTTATTGCTGCTAAATTATCAAGCAGAGGAGGAAAATTTACTTCATTCTTTAATTTTGGAAAGTGAAAAAAAAGGAAAAAAATATTACCCTCGTTTAAGCGGAGAAAATTAGAAGGATTTCAATCAATATTAGTGAATAATCATTTAACACACAAGGAAATAAAATTTAAAGAATATTTTCGAATCACGCGCTATTTATTTAATTATACATTGGAGCTCATCCAAGATGATCTTATATGATCTTAAATTCGCTACGAATAAGTCGCTTGTCTACTCTCAAAGCAATCAGGCTACTACTGGTCGTCGAGCGAACGGCGAATGAAGTAGCGGCGACTCACTCACGTCGCTAGGAAAACGAACAGATTTAAAAAGCATTGTATGTGTATTGGCGAATGAGTCGTCACGTCGCTAATGAGTCGCAGTCGTCGGCGACTGACAACCGTGGAGGAAAACGTGCCTTTAGGCTTCTACTTTTTTTCATACGTCATGTTAGATTTTCTTTCAAACTGATGGAAGTGGTACAAAGGATATTTTATCGTTTTGTTCCTATTTCTTTATGTTAGTAGGTAACTATTTTTTAGAGGTTCCGACTAGTTATATACAAATTCTTAATGCCATCCTACCAAACGCAATTATCTTTGAATACTATTGTTCTCCAATTTAATGTCAAATTTTGTTTTATTAGGTGTTAGGTTTCCAGCCAGCTGATGTGTGCTTTCTCTTCGGTGTGCTTTCTGTTTTCTCTAAAGTAAAATATACAGAGTTAGTATTGTACGATTGGTACGATTGAAATTATTAAGAACCGTGTCGTCATTAGCTGAAAACCATTGATACGCAAAACTGTCGTTGAATAGCTAGTTGATTTTTTTACACCTATACTTTTGTCAAATTTTTAGCAAACTCTGTACAAAAAATAATATTTTCTTTAAAAATGTTTTGGTTCAATCCGAACGGTAGGTTTTGGTTTACTTCTGTTAGATTTGGTGGAATGGATTTGATTTACACGTTTGAACATCCGATACAGTCTTATATGTCTGAATATATTTTCTTGTAAAACAGAAAGAAGTGATTATCTCTGGAACAAATGTGTATGAAATGTGACAAGTGACTATGCTCGTTTTTGATAATATAACTGAAATTGCGATCACATTAATTTCCTTCTGTTATACAGCGTGTGTAAAAATTCGCATGCAAGCTTCACGTGGCGTTGTTCCTCGAACAAAAATAAGTCAAAAAATCCTTTGCAAAAAAGTTCTTAGACGCAGGGTTACTCCTCAGCATAATAATTTTAAAAATGTAATTTGGCAACGTTGTATTTCATAACCACAAATATCAAGCAACACACCTTCTAATAGACTACTTTATTTAGAAACAAGCAATGAAATACATAATTACAGTGATGCATTAACTAATACTAGAGAAAATGTTCGAAGTGACCGCCATTTTTTTCAATACTTGCAGCAGCCCTTAGTATAATGAAATTTTGAACATTTTGCAACATTTGAGGCGTAATTTGCTGAACCACATTTCGAATTCTTTGTTCTAACTCTCCAATGATTTCTGGTGGCGTTTGATAAACTATGTTTTTGATAAATCCTCACGCAAAAGAATCCAAAATATTTAGAGATGGAGATCTTGGGGACCATTCTATAGGACCACCACGACCAATCCACTACTGATGGTAATTATCACTTAACCACCTTCTGACTTCACGGCTGTAGGGCGCCTAACATCTAGTGTCATATCCTCAAGCAAACTTGGAAGTATTTCATTAAGAAAATGTAGATAACTTTCGGCATTTAATCTATTGGGTAAGACAAGGGATCCAACTGGCCAAATGGTCGTTTATTGTGGGAATTTTCATGTGCCCATTCGTGTAAATTGTGGTTATTAAATACTCCATCTTTAGTGAATGTTGCTTCATCCGTATACAGAATATTATTTTGGAAGTCGGGTTGTTCTTGGATTCTAGCCAGGAACCAATTGCAAAAATTTATTCTTTGACAGTAATCCCCACGTAACAAAGGCTGTACTTTACGGAACCTGTAAGGATATTGGTGATCGTCTTTTAAAACTTGATGAACTGTCTTATGGCTGTTAATGTTAAATAATCTTGCAATTCCTCTAGTACTGCAACGAGGATCTTCAGTGACAGCATTTAGAATTGCTTGCTCTTGATTAGTTGTGCGTTGAGTTCCAAAAACCATTTTCATATCGGCATATTCCGCAAACGTAAACTCCATACGTATTAACAATTAATAATACCATTAAAGCATTATGATGACAGATAACCAATTTTATTATCTGTCATTGCATCAAAGCATTCTAAAATCTATCACAATTAATTTACAACGTTGCCAAAGGCACTTTTTTGAGAAAGTATAAACGTTTAGTGACTTAAAATTACGAAAATTATTAGTTTCTTTTTACTTTGAACGATCAATTATAATAAATTAGTGTTTTTATCATTTAATGTGTGTATCAAGTAACTTGATTTAGAAAAATCTTTACTGTTACCAATTGAACTTTGAAGACTTCGTGCATGTTCAAGAAGCATTTATAGGTTTTTTTGTATTAAGATTTTTGTCTTATTTTTGTTCGAGGAACAACGCCACGTGTAGCTTACGTAGCTTACGTACTACCAAATGTAGTTAAAAATATAAGTTCTTATAATAACATAAATATGTAAAGAGTACGCATAGTGTTATGTTAAACTGTACAAATTAGGAATGATTTGCACAGTTGTACTGGATTATGGACCTACTTGACATAACTGAATCAGATAATATTTTTAAAAAACAAATAAATAAAAATAAGATATATGAAACTTATCAATATCAAATTTTTGCTGTTAATCAAATTACAACAGCGCAGCTTCGATTAAGAATTATTTTATATTCACAGTCTGAATCAATGTTTTTTTTACCCTTTCATATTAGATTGATACATTTCCAATAGAACAGTTTTTATATACATAAATAAATAAGGTTTGGCTTTGGTTGGCTGAATTGTGATAGATCGGGTGGATTTAGTTAGATGAAAGTTGTTTATTTAACTTATTTTATTAAAGATTATAAATTACAAGGACTGCATATTTTATTTAAGGTAAGTAGTTTAAATTCAGGGAGATCCAAAATGATTGAAGGTAACGTCATCATATTTTCTTATGTTGGTCAATATTTTATTCCACACTTGACCAAAACTTGTTCCCTTTTTCCAAAATACACAACTAGTAAACATTCTTTAACGCGCTTTTGCTTGAAGTTAGAAGTGTATATAGTGAACTGTACTAAGCGGCACACTAAAAATTCCTGTGAGCTGACATTTTCAATCATTTTGGATCTCTCTGTATAATGACAACTAATACGAAGACATAATTGAAATAAAAAGCCCGAAAACATATTATTTTAGTATTTCACTATCCGCCGCGGAGCCGGCGGCTGGATTTAGATTAAATATTATGATATTTTTTCTGTGACAGTTTTTCCGCTGATATAATTTCCTTGATACAAAAAATCAGTTACGACTTACTGACACGAATTACTGACCAAAATAGGTTACAGTATAGATTGTTTGCAGAGACACTGTTTGAATTGGACAATGGACTATACTAGAATATCTTTACTATGTTTCGTTGAACTACGAATTTTCTTGTCAATAATCAGATGAGAAAATGTTTTATGTGGCTTAATATTTACAACTAAATAATAAACCAGTTGAAATTATTAAAAAATATATACCTATTTTAAATTAATAGTTCAGTTTAAAAAATAAAACACCATTTCATGTAACATTTATTTATTAATAACTCTAAAAATATTTAAATATAAATATAATTTTATATTAATTAAATATTTGTACTATAAATACATAACACTTTAACTAAATGTTTAAAGCCCTTATTCAACAAGCTAGTTAATCTTTAGTTTACTAACCACCGATTCATAAAATCTGTACATTAAAATTAACTGATGCTGTGGTTATTAATTTAATCTCAGGTTAAATGAAATCAATGTTTTTTTACGTTTCTGACTTATAAGAGCGTAATTAGTTATAAAATTGTTTTTTTTTGGCATTATGGTGTTTGTTTATATAGTAAATATAAATTTTCATCACAAGAAATTATTTGAGGTTACAACAATAAATCTAGGGATTACTTTGTTCTTAATGCAATTTTTTCTGAATTTAACTATCGATTAGTACCAAGTTAAATGTAATCTACAAATTAAATTATTTAACTGACATTGGCGAATACGGGCCTAAAGCACGGTGAAATAAATATTTATTCTTGTATAAGAAAATAAGAACAGTTGCCTTCATTTCTTTATACATAATAATAGTACATGTAGAACATTACCTACCCCACCTAATTTCGCAAGTGTTCAAATTCCACTACATATCACACTACACAAGGAAATTTAAAATATGTACATATAAAACAACATTTTTAAATAACAGTAAGAAGGCAAATGTGAGTCGACGTCGGATGATTGTAACATCAACATTTCTCGGCGTCACTGACCGTCTAGCTGCGGCAGCAACGTCGTGTAGCGCCATATTGGCAGTCGGGCCCCTCCTCCGGTTGCTACTGGTTGATATACAGCTATCTGTGAGGGCGGAGTTTTCTCTTATTCTTTAGTTTGATTGACACGACCGATAAGAGTGCACTTGCCTAGAGCGCGTTTTATATTGATATACCATCTTTTTTTTTATCAACACATTTTGAGGACGCATCTTTCGGAAAAGTAATTTCCTTAAGATTGTTTTTATTCAGTAGGTTCGCTGGTCTACATAAAATCCAGTTAAATTGCATTGTAACATTTAATTTGTAAATCCTCAATAAAATTGCGATTAGTAGGTACGTGAATTAGAGCGAAATAAAACTTACGTTTTAAGATTATGAAGTCTTTCCTATTATGCTAAAAGAAAAGGTACGGTTGTTCTATTTATGTATAATTAATCACAAATCTTCTCATCTGAATTGCTGACTGAATGATCTTAGTTATCTTCACAGAACCTTTAGTTTTAATTGTCTTATATTTGCAAAGGAATTTAAACAAGAATTTAAAAAAGAGAAATGAAGTTTCGTAATTTACATGTCTAGTCTCATAAAAATGTCATAAAATTCTTTCTTATCACAAATAATTCACTGTTAATGTTTCTTTTTTTTTTGTAATTTGATAACACTGTTTGTGTCCAGCATTTCTTGCTTCCAAGTTCATCGCGCTATGTCCAAAACTAACACGAGTTACTAGAGGAAATGCAATTACAGCTGAGAAATGCAGGCAAGACAAAAATCAACGGTGCTTCAGCACGAGCTGTTCGTAAGTAACTAAGTATCAACTATCTATAACACCGAATTGGTCGTTTACACAATGCTCGCCAAGAGTACTATGGGAAAGGTACAGTCGTTTGGCTACTCAGATCGCCATACCTCAATGGCATCCATCATCCAAGAAGCTTCTAATGACATGAGCGAAAATTCGTTTGAAGTACCTATCCGCCAACGCATAGTCACTGATTCGACGGCGTCAGAAAATGCATCGAATTAAGTGAAAGGGCCAGTCGTTTGGCCAGTCAGATCGCCATACCTCAATGCCTACTGCTAATCCTGCTAATACTGGCGATATCAAAACCTAAAACAAAATATAATGTGATTACAAACATTAACATTAATATGATGGATAACACACGTTATTAAATGAGATTTATATACACGGTGTTCGTTTCAAAACCACAAATGTGTACATTAATTAATACTTCTTAAACGACAGCTGGAGCGTATGGAAGGAGGAAAATGTGGTTTGGGCGCTGAATGCAAGGATAAATGACACTGAATAACGGATTGCAAGACGATGGCATAAGTTGGGAAGAAAAGAAAAGTTCAATGTTAGGAATTACAGTGATTGTAAAGAGATTGTCTGTGCCGACTTTTAATATTCTATAGTAATGGTTGTTTGTCGATTCTAGTCTGTCATTTTCACACAAACTATTGAGCGCCAACCGTTGGGGGTTACACATTTGTAGAAGGTGACACACAGCACAGACAGTCAATTAGAATCATTCTATATATGAAGAAGAAGCTTCTAATGACATGAGCAAAAATTCGTTTGAAGTACCAATCCGCCAACGCATAGTCACTGATTCGACGGCGTCAGAAAATGCATCGAATTAAGTGAAAGGGCCAGTCGTTTGGCCACTCAGATCGCCATACCTCAATGGCATCCATCATCCAAGAAGCTTCTAATGACATGAGCGAAAATTCGTTTGAAGTACCTATCCGCCAACGCATAGTCAGTCATTGATTCGACGGTGTCAGAAAATGCATCGAATTAAGTGGATTACATTTTGTGAAGCAGCATAGGTATTTGTCGGCAACTTCTTTCTCATACTATACTAGATGTTCATAGACAATTAATGTAAAGTAATGTAATGTTCATTTGTGCGTCATAGCTTGTTTATCGTAAGCACATTTTTTCTAATGGGTTCGTCTTTTATTTCAAGCCGGTGTTTACTTTTGAAAATATAACGTCATTTTTTAACGTTTATCTTATTATTTGAATACATTGATATGTACATGTTCTCAAATTGCTGTTTAAATAACACACAGTGTGAAGAGCAGTGAATTTTATTCCGTTTTTCAAAACGTAGGGAAACATCGGAGTAAATCATCAAAGAAAATATTAATAAAAATACCTTATTTTTCAAAATTAATTAGTCAACGGTGAAAACAAAAAATGCTACGATGGCACAGCCGCCCATGTATTTAAAATAAGCAATTTCCGTTTATAAATTTGAAACATGCACGACAAAGTGCCATAATAAAGTGGAAATATTATTCCTCGTAAACTTTTTAAAATTTTCTTTTCATAATCTCGTAGGCCTCCCCTGCAGGTAACTGTTACCGTCCAAAGGCGGTTTTCCACCAAACGGACTAGTCGAGTTTCTGTTTTGTTCGTGTTTTTCGACACACTGATAACAGAAAACAAACCTCGAACACATTCGAAAAAAAGTCGAGTCTTCAAAAAGTTTGTAAAAAGTTGCAGTTTTGTTTTTTTCGACACGAATCTGTGTTGTGTTTTTGTTTTGTCCGTTTGGTGGAACAGCGCCTTAACTGGCTAACTCTTATCGTTTACGAGTAAATAATAATCAATATTTACGTTCTATAGGCTAATATGCTAGCTTATGTATTCGTAATAGTAAAATTGCTGAGAATTTCTCCATTGAGGAGAACATTATGTCACAGTTATACAACCGTAAATCCAGATTACTGCTTTATACAAAACAATTTTATCCTCTAGTGGTAGTATAGATCTTCTTTAGAGTTTTTTGAATTTTAGGTCCTTTTGCTTCCTTTGCTCCAAGGTGTATTCCTAGGTAAGGGAATATTCTGGGCTCAGGTATTAGTATATTGTTGGTGGAGACAGATGGGCACTGACGTTTTCTTAGTGTGAAAGTCACTACGATTTGGTTTGGTTTAATATTTAACTCGAATTAAATTGAGGTGATACTGAAGATAATCTGATGATGTTGTTGGAACCGTACTGCTCTACTAGGATTGCTATGTCGTCAGTAAATGTTCCATTGTTCGTAAAAGTACAAAAATGGGCCAAGAACACTGCCTCGAGAAACTTTGGAGAGAAGTCGGATCTTTCTCGATTATTCTAGAGATGGTTCTGCAAGTATAAATGAAGAGTTTGGTTTAAAAACCGGTCAGCTCCATTTTTTTTTTCATTTTACAGTATTAATAAAAAAGTGTTTTTTTAAGTAGGAAAACTTGACAAACTAACAAATAATAATTTTTTATAAAAAATGCCTGTTTTTTGTCCCAAAATAAGACAACAAGACTCATTACATGACAAAAACTGGTCATTTATAATCTTAAAAAAAGAGTATATAAGTTTAAAACATCTCAACTTCTACGTCCTCGTCATCACTATCCATGTTTTTCGGAGGTACTTCAACACAAGATCGTAGGATCTTAGGAACATACTTTTTAGCCAGAGACTGAACGAAGTTTTTTTTTATTTATTGATGGATAGAGGATATTTGTTATAAAGTTTTTTTGAGGGTAATAAGTATGAAGCGGATGATTTTTTTGAAAGAAAATTCAGAGATCTATGTTAGATCTGTTGATATACTGCATTTTACTACGCTGTTTTATCATACTTGAAAACACGATATTTCGAAATAGGAAATTTCTCTTTTTTATTGTTTGTAACTGTCTTTTTCAAAAAACTTTTGAAATGTTCCGAAAAGTTTAGAATAATATCCTGACTTACTTCTACTACTGTGAATTTCTTGACGTATTTTTGATCAAATCTCTCCAACCCCTAGGCGTTTGAACTACTTCTTGTTTACGCTTTTGTTTTTCAATTAAGCCGAAAGATCTATGACACGGTAAAAAACTGTGTCCAGGTTCTGGAAATTGATGCACTATTGCCCTAATATGTCTTCCGGTAGTATTAATAATCGTGTGTAAAAAGTGTACCAACAGAGTTTTTATTTTGAGCGAAGCAGTTATCAGAGAATAGATATAGTTCACTGCCAGAAAACTAATGACTTTATTGCTTCCCTTTTTAGCTGTTATTTCATCGACATATATAATTTGCTTTCGCTGAATGAACAAAAAAGTTGTAGACTTATAACTGTCTCTTATAAAATACATATCCATAAGGAATGTGTAGTAAGGGCATGTCTTGCTGATAGTCGAAGTACAGGACTTCAACCGATTTACGTAAAGACGCGAAAACACCTGCATCTGTGATTTGTAGCTAGATACAAACAGCTCAAAAGCTATCCGGTTCTTGACTCAAAAGTCTCAACTCCGTTTATAGTTGTATTTCCTATTATAAACCTGTTTGTTTTTTATTCCAACGATTCAGCAAGCCAAGTAGACTAAAATCCAACTAAAAAGTAATTTTCAGAAAAATGTGGAGCTGACCGGTTTTTGCACCAAATGTAAATTGTGTTTGGCTGTCGCCGTACCTCTTGTTTGACTGGCGCCTCACACGTTTGAGATGATCATTAAATAGCGTAACAACTCTAAGATGCATTGTAGAGTAAATAATTTTCTAGCACAGAACCATGAATACCATCGAAACCATCGGATGATTGTGAAGATCATAGAAGAGAGTTGTTCCGAAGGCTAAGTCAAGAATATTTAATAAAAAAAGCTTTACTAGCTTCTTACAAAGTTGCTTGTCAAATAGCCAGGTACATTACGCCGCACACACTTATTCTGCCAGCTGCAATCCATTCCTCTATGAAGCAATAAATTAAACTTTTGTTTGCCAACTATTGGAGATAAAATTGTGGCGACGAATTATAGAGGGATAACTGTGATGGTTACGGCGTATAAAATGTATCCAGGGGTAATAGAGGAGAGATTAGAGAAGGACGTGGAAGGGAAGCGAGGTATACCAGAACGTCAGAATGGGTTCAGGAAATGGAGCGGTACAAAAGATAATTTGTATATAATAAATTAGCTGGCTAGTAGGGAGGCAACGGACAAGGGGCGGGTGGTTGTTCGCCATGTTCATCGACCTAAAAGCTGCATTTGACACAGTAGACAGGAGAACTTTGTGTGAGACGATGAGGAGTAGAAGGGTTGGCGAGGGCCTGATGACAATAATGGAGAAGGTATACAGGGAAACATAGAGTAGGGTGAAAGTGGAAGGGGACTTGTCAGAAGAGATTAGGACGCAGAGAGGCTTGAGACAGGGATACCCAATCAGCCCAACGCTATTCAGTATATACAGGTCGGAACATAAGGACGTATTCAGAACAGGGCAAGGCGGGGGAGAGAGAATTTGGTCATTAGAATATGTCGACGATAGGGTGATATTGGCGAATAGAGAGGAAGGACTGAAGGAGATGGCCGGGAGATTTGAATAAATAAGGGGAAACGAAGTTAATAGTATTCATAAAGGGAGGGGAAAGAATAAAAATGGTGTAGATGTGGATGATGACGGATGTAAGTTTTAAGGAATACAAGTATTACGGAAGGCGGAGGTAGAATTGAGAAGGCTGATTTGGAAGAAAAGGGAGGTCAATCTGAAGGAATGGTTGGTGGTATGGAAAGGCTGTGTGAGAAGCATAGTGCTAAATGGAGCAGAAGCATGGGGGGGTTAGAGAGTATAAGTGCGTCGAAAAAGCGCTGCAGAGAGTGATAAAGATAATTTTGAAATTGGAAGGATCGACGCCTGAATATAATGCATTGAAGTAGAAGCAGGGAGGAGAGCGGTGAAGTATGAGATGGAAATTAGACAGAGGAGTAGAGGGAGTTGGGTAAGGATGTGGGGAGGATGAGAGATGTTCAGTGGTGGAAGTGAAGAGAGAAACTAAGGAGGGGGAGAGGTACTAACAAGATGGTAGAAAGATGGAGAAAAGTTAATAGACAGGAAATGTACGAGTTAATACAGTGGGAAAGATACAACGGAATGTATAAGGATATACAAACCTTCGGAAGGGTTCCCAGTTATCTAAAGGGCAGAAAACGAGGTAGAAAGTAAAGCCCGAGAGTTAAGTTCCTTGGTGGTAATGAGGAAAATGGAAATAAATATTGGATGGTGGAGGAATATAGAAGATGCAGGTTCTGCGTAGAGGGAAAGGATGAGGGAGAGCATTGGTAGGTTTTGTGCGAGAGATGGGACCTGGGAGAAGAAAGGAAGCAGGGTACGAACGAAAAATATGCTTCAAAGAGGTAGGGGACGATCAAGGGGTACGGATAGGATTGGTGTTCTTAGGTAATGCCAATAAAGGTGCTTTTATGTATTTCGAAAAATTTTTCATATTCTTTTGAACATTCAGTGCATTGAAGATACATTTTCATTTCTCGCCTGTTATGGCAGATTTATGAAATTGTATATAGTAAATAAATTCTTCATCGTCACTTAATTACTGACATGTTTTAAGAACGTTACACTGAATTCCAGTTAAAGCATTGCCATAAATCGGCGTAAAAAACGAATATATGATTATGTGAAATTTTTGGTGCTTTAAATTATAATAAAACATTTCTGAGGTCAGTGTCTATTTTTATCAATTTATTATGAAGGTGCAACAAATCATTTTTACTTACACCTTACATTAAAATATTAAACGACTTTCTAGAAGCACAGCAGTCCATACACACTCTTTAAACATTAACAAATTTTGTTAAAAATAGTAAATGTGAGACGATATTCATCATTCACATTCTGTACCATCACGACGAATCAATCCTCAACACTATTGTGACCCAAGTTACGTTTTATATTTACTCCAGCTATTGCTGTAATGCTAGAAAAACGAGGAAAATATCTAGCCGAGTATTTCGACCATCATTAAATTTGATATTACAACAATTCATAACCGTTTGCACCAGTAATAGTTAAATGTCGGTTTAGTAAACTTCCGATTAAAGTTAATTACTAAAGTCATTGCGTTGTCTCATTCTGTCTTTTCAAAAATGACACTTTACTATTAAATACAAGTTAAACTGTGGAACAAGTAGGGTTTAGTTTAGATCCAATTTATCTGGCAGTTACAGACTGGGCGCATATAGTTTAACTGTGGTTTAACGCTTTAATTTTCGTTTAACATTTATTCGTTACAGGTGCAAACGGCCATCAGTGTATTAACGAAAAAAAATTTATTTTATCTTGAAGTATAAACCTCTTTACAACAAATGTTTCAATTACAACTGCGCATGTAATGAAATTGATATCTACAATTGCAGTTTACGTTCTATAAAAGCTTTTTGTAGAGTGTAAATTTATGTTGTCCTGTTTTTTATGTGTTATTGTATTGATTTATATTGTACTATATTGTATTGCAATAGCAATAGTAATAGTAACCCAATAGTGTGTTACTATTGAGTTACTATTACTATAGAAAAGTAAAATAATAAAATGATGTAATCCCCGTTTTTAACAATTATATAACTAATATAAATTAAAAATAAAAATAAACATATAATTTTTGTTAGATGTCAATAATTAAATAATTAAATTGTTCATAAATATGAGGTATAAATTTTAAAATTTATACTATTAATGTATTTTTTATTTTAATAATTTCTAGAACTAATCGTTTTTGTATTTAACTCCTTAATCAATAATTTTCACATTTCTCCTGTGTATTTTGTGTGTTTAGAAAGTGCTGTGTTGCTGTGTTTGTTATGTTGTATGCTGTTGTAGTGGATTTATGAGCGTCTATATACGCTTCTAAATGTTGTGTTGTTTGTCCAATGTATGATCCAGAACAATTTGAACAACTAATTTTATAAAAAAAACATGTGTTTGTTTATCTTTGGGAACCATGCTTTTGTAAAAAAA
Source organism: Lethrus apterus (assembly GCA_018397195.1). NCBI lineage: Eukaryota > Metazoa > Arthropoda > Insecta > Coleoptera > Geotrupidae > Lethrus > Lethrus apterus. The sequence continues at coordinate 5,467 of JAFFZR010009985.1, read as the reverse complement.
ATTTATTGTGTTAGTGTATTTCTGTGCAATTATATATGGTTATATTTTATGGTTTTAATTTGTTTATAATTCTTTCAATAACTAGAGTATATAGAGACAGACGTACGGGGGTAGGGCTTATGGATTGTAAAGTTTGATTCATCAAATAAACTTTTTAATTATTTATTATTATTATTTATTATAAGTTTGTTCCCTCAATCAGTTTGAATGATTGAGGGAACAAACTTATAGTAAACTGTTTTTCAATGGCTTCCATATCAAAATATATCAATTTGAAATATATTTATTGCTTGAAAAAGTTAACAAAGCACAGTTTTATATATTTGTGTGTCGTAATAATTTTGTTTTGTTACATTTTCGCGTTTGACTTGTTTCTTTCTAACAATATAATTCTAAATTTAACATTTAAAAAACTTACGTAATTACATTTTATTTACAATTATACCTGTGGTAATTGAGTAATTACTAAGTAATTACTCGTGGTAAGAAGTTTCACTAAATCTGATGTGCATTATTCAATATAATGTAATAAATCTGCTCATAAATAACACAAAAAAACAATTTATGCTTAAATAAAATTGATCCTAATAATAAATATTTTTAAAATATACAGAAGTGTTACAAAAGCATGCAGTTTAATCATATGGTGAGTGATTCTCTTGACTTAGCGCATTTTGAAGGCGCCGCCCATCGATCTGATCCAAATTGCTGGAAGGACGCACGCATACGCGACGCACGCACTAGAAAAAGACCGCGGATCTGAAACCAACATGACATATGCACGCATGCTCTTTGAATTACAAGCGGGGGCGTGACTGTGCTTCCAAATTTTCAGTTTCAGATAACCCGAATAGACGGCGACTGAGAGAGAATGCGGCGGTTATTCTCGCTACCGACAAAGTACAGTGCGCGATGGTGACCGAATAGTAACGAAATTCTGTGGGAGTACCAGAAGCAGGATCCGCAGTCCGATTCCTATGATGATATATAGAGTAGGCGACTTATGGTTAAACCGCGCTGGGAAGTGGGCCAGATTAGAGAGACTTTGCAGTATCAAGTCCTAACCCGATATCTGTGCGGTCGCTAAGCGCTTAAGACTTTTTAATACTTTCATAGGATTCTGTGTAAACCGCCTGATGCTTCTGTATTTGCACTGGCAGTGATTTGTTAGATATTAACTGCCAGAGTTCCGATTGTTTTTGATGACAACGTCAATTTGAGGTGGATGATAACCGGGATTTATTTACTTATTTGATTTCACGATTTTTCGCGTTCGTCTAATTACTTAATTTGCATAGACAGTGATAGTGTTTGTGATTTACTTTGACTGACTCAAATACGTAAGCAACATTTTCTCCCGTAATAGTTAAGTAAGTATTAAGTAGTAAGAATTTATAGCAGCTATAGAAAATATATTTTATAATCACGTTTAATTTCCAAGGCATTTTTAGCCTGATCAGAAATTATTAAAAATATCAAATCCTAAATTCGCCGCCGGCGATGTTTTCCTTTCAAATATGAGTTCATAAAACCCACCCAATGTTTGCATAATTATTATAACAAAATTGGAAAAATCACATTTTTAACGATTACTTATGTGATGGTAAATTACATATATGTTCTTTATATTTTGTCTACTTAATTTTTTTTTTATCGAAGTAGTAACGTTTTACAACAATTTAAATGATAATAATTGTTAATTACATTTATATTTTGCAATATGCAACAGATATTTTGTTATTTAACTTATATTTATTTATGTTTTTATGTTCCGTTTTATTCACTTAAATTATTGAAACAAAATAGGTAATCCGACGCGACGGCACATTTGCTATTTACTTTACCTCATCCTAAGCGAAATAAAACTTATTTAAATTGTACAAAACACAACAAAACCACAAACAAATTTAGTAGTCACATTTTCACTTGTATATCTACCAGTAATAAATTTTGTTGTTATCGCTTTCAGGTAAAATTTGGTTTGTAAATAATCCTTTTGCTCTTTTAAAATAGAAAGACCATCCTAAAATATTTCAGTTATATATAATTATCAAATTATTCTTTTACAGTAAAAATTAAGTTGGGAGATTTATAGAATAGCTCCGTTAAACAGGAATAAGCCTAGAATCCGGTTTGTCTATACACTTTTCTCAGAAAGCTAGGCGGTAACTCGTCTTCTAAATTGAAACGCTTAGTGTTACCGTAATATGAAACAATTTTAGACTTGCATTAAGTCAAACAATGTATGTAAATTATAAATGCAAATAGCTTAAAGTGATTGGAGCACATTGCGTTGTCAAATTAGTGGGGTGGAGGTGGAGAGGGGATGAAAAGCTCGGGCTTAGTAGCCGCAAAGCTCTCAGACCGACGCGGGCTCCGTCGCGACGCTTCTGATCCGGTCTAAACCTAGCCAAAGCTGTTTTTAAGCTCCGTACCTTTTTTTCATGGACTTAAGCGACTTTTGGTCTTTGTTCACGTCGCACCTGGATTTGCTTACGATCTTTTAAGTGATCCCAGCACTGAGTGATTTTGTAACTGATTTGTGCGCTTTTTCGTGGATTTGTGGGATTTTACCAGATTTCATTTTCATGACCACAACGACATTTTCGAAGTTTAATCTTGGAATGAATTTTGTCCAAATTGGAATATAACGCAAAATTTACAAGGTAATACGTGATTTGCTATTTTTGTTTTTTATATTGCAATATATATATAAAAATGTCTTTTTATCTAAGAGAAAAATACGAGTGTGCAAATACTCCAATATTAATATTCCAATTCTAACAAAAATTACATTACATATAATCATAAAAAATATATTAATATGTAGTTTAATATGTACATTCACTAATGTATGATAGGATTCATTCCAGTTATATTTAAAACATAATTGGAATAAATTAAATTTAATTCTCTCAGTTAATTGGCCTACCGTATATTAGCAAAGATGACTGAAGTAATTTTTCTTTTTATATTATTTTTGAAGTTTTATTTGCACTTAGTTATTTACGACGTCTTATTAAAATAAAATTGTATTTTTATTATGTCACCCACTAAAGAAAGGTCGCATCGAAATTCCTCAACGGATCTCTTTAAAAAGGTCTTCGACAATATTCGGTAATCTATCGCGTTTACAAACCTGAATATATAGTAAAATGTAAAAATTGAATAATAAATATAATAATAAATATTCCTAGATTTTTAATAATATTGAAATAAATAATTTAATAATCTAACCAATACAGAACATATATTTTCGAAAAAAGCGTGGTGGCAATGTATACAGTCTGTTCTACAAAACGGGCCGAAGACTATAGCGACTTCAATTGTAATTTAATTACCAGCAAACCATATATATCATTAAATGGGACAGTCTTGGCTACAACTTGGTGAAAAAAAAATCTTTTTTACACACCTTCATGTAGTTGTTGTGACGTCACCGACAATTTTTTTAAATTGCTCGGTATAATTTTTTGTTGCCTATTCTTGTAGAGCATTTTAAGTACTTTTAGTAGGGTCATACCATGAAATTTATGCAAAAAATGAAGAAAACTGGTTTGAGCTAGTAGGCTGTTAAATCCGAAATTCTCTGGCACAAACAATTAGTGATAATAATTAAGCAAGCGTAAAACAACTGCGTCGATTATTTGACGTTTCAAAGTGCCGAAAGAAGTTCGTTTTGTTTACTATCCGGCATCCAAAAATGAAAAATACGACTAATGAACTAGTAGATATGTTACAAGTATGTTATTGTGAGTATCACAAAAATAGAGTTCAAGCACAAAGGATTTATGTTGATTGTTTTCCCGACATAATTGCTCCAAACCGTCGTAAGTTCGGAAAATTGGAGCAACGCTTAAGAAGAACTAGATCTTTAATAAAAGTGAAAGGAAATTGTGGTTTTCGAAACCAAAATTTAGAATTGAACTAAAAAAAACTAAAAAATTGCTCAAACTGTTGTTTGTTCCAGAGGATTTCGGATTTAACAGCCTACTAGCTCAAACCAGTTTTTTGCATTATTTTGCAAAAATTTCATGGTATGACCCTACTAAAAGTTCATATCGGTGAAAAGTACTTAAAATGCTCTACAAGAGTACACAAAAAAAATTATACCGAGCAATTTAAAAAAATTGTCGGTGACGTCACAACAACTAAATGAAGGTGTCAAAAAAAGATTTTTTTTCGCCAAGTTGTAGCTAAGACTGTCCCATTTAATAATATGTATGGTTTGTTGGTGATTAAATCACAATTGAAGCTGCTATAGTCTTGGGCCCGTTTTGTAGAACATACTGTATTTTTATAAATATATTTTTGAGTGATTTCGTTTGGAACCAAAACAGAAGAAACAGTACCGCTGTTGTTATCCTAGCAATTTAATAAAAGCCTAATACTTAAAAAATATGAATGATTACCTATCATTATTATTTTTCTCTGTTTCCGTATATTGTCGTCTCACTCCATTTTTATCACAAACTATACTTTTGCAGGAAATTCAGTTCTACCCATTTGTCATTAATAAATTGTTTCCAACCGTTGTATCTTCCACATTTCTAAAGACATTGAGCGATTTTATTGGGTGACTACATCGTACATTCCTCTCTATTTATTGTTGACGATTTAATTTTATGTACTCACACTCAAAATAATAAATACAGTAATCAAAAATAAGACTGAGTAGCCAGTTAGATCCCGATCAAGAGTGTTTTATTACTATTTATCATTACTGAATAACATTTCATTGCCAACAATCAAACATACAAATTTTATCCAATTTTTAAAAAGAATTTTCTAGTTTTGTGCTCATAATCAAGTCCGGGTATTTATGGTGAAGTAAAAATAAATATTGATATTTACAAATACATGCTGCAAAATATCGAGTCGCTGCTATAGGTTCTTTGCAATAACGATGGAACCAATTATTGTACTGTCAAGAAAATTCACCAAAACATTGACTTTCCCAGAATACTGGGTATGATCTGTTAATTACTTATTGCTAGTGTCAAATTCTTGGTTGATTATTGAAATGGGAATTATGTATTATATACAGGATTATATACAGTGCGATATTCTTCGATATCTCCGTTGTTATGCAAAATACAAAAAAAAATTTAAGACAAAAGTCTTTTGAATTTATGGTCTCCACCACCTAAAATTATTTTCAGTTATACGGAGTGTTTCGTTTGTCCGAAATCACGAACACCCTATATATTATTACATTTTTGAATTCCCTGGGTAATTCTAATATAAGTTTGTATAAGATAATATTTGTCTATGTCTATTCGTTTATAAGATATTTGCATTTATTCGGAAATTTTGACAGCTGACGGTCTTCGGCAAAACGCCTATAGTTCAATAACGAAATACAGCAAGATCATGAAATTTTATGCAACGCTAGAGGGATCTTTAGTGATATTAGTAAAAGCATTAGAAATTCGATATGTAACACAACATACTTAATAAACCTTCT